>JBBPBX010007287.1:47434-61670 GCA_038048925.1 Garcialebias charrua | reverse complement strand
GTATATATATATATATATATATATATATATATATATATATATATATATATATATATATATATATATATATATATACAGGTAACCCCCGACCTACGACCCCATCGACCTGCGAACCACGGGACCTACGAACATATCATATTTAATAAAAATATGAATTTAAAAAAAAAAAAAAATTTTTTTTTTTTTTTTTTTTTTGTGTTTAAATGTTCTTAATTTCATGTGTACATCACTTTGTTGCAGCTCTGGTTGTTTTAAAGGCTTTATAAATAATAATTATGATAAAAAAGATCATTTCTGATCATTTTTGAGCAATTTTTGAGCAATATTGGGCAACAGGAAGTAGGTCTTCAGTTTACACGGTCACAAATTAATGTAGAACACCGGACGCTATTTTAGGTTCAGTCACTGGGGTCTCCGGTCACAAATTAATGTAGAACACCGGACGCCATCTTAGGTTAGCTGCCGAGAGCCGGACGAAGACTGGTGACCAGGATGGCTTCATATGGATTAATTACTAGCTGGAATAGCTCTGTGGACGTCTCAGGCTGGAGCAGCGGCTGGAGCAGCAGCTGCAGATTGATCGCGCCGCCGCTCCAACACTAGCTCATGGCTTGGCTAGCAGAAGCTAGCCAGCTAGCTAACACAGGTCTGGAGCAGCTGCGGTGGCTTGCCGGCCCCCGCGCTGCTTGGCCCGAAAACAATCAACGCATGGCAACCTATGTCGGCTTTGACCATCTCAAAGTAAGAAAATATATTTTTATTTATTCTGTAAATGTGAATAGCAATGTTTAACATTACAGTACACTACTTTACATGCTTAAATGTGTGCGCGCGCTCCGTTAGCATGATAAATAAAGGTTGAATGAATGAATGAATGAATAATTTTTTTTTTTTTATATAATTTTCACCCCCTACCTACGAACGGATCGAGCTGCGAACGGTTCTTAGGTCCCAAACTCGTTCGTAGGTCGGGGGTTCCCTGTATATATATACAGAGATAAGAGACAGACAGACGGATGGATGGACGGATGGATGGATATGGATGGATGAATGGATGGATGTCATATTTGGAGTATTTGTGCTTCTTATTCAGAATGTGTGGGCTGAAATAAACTATTTGTAGATTAAATAAAATTTCAGTCAATAACTCATGTTAAATTGTATACAATTTAAAAAGTAAATATTATATATAATGGGATGATGAAGAAGAAATTGTATTTATTTATTTATTTATTTATTACAAATTGTTGTTTTAGTTCTGTAGTTGAGAATTCTTCATACTTGAAACCACATTTTCAACATAAGTGCACTTTATATTTTTATGTTTTAAACTCCACCAACTAATAATACAATGCCCGTTAGTTGTCTGGCAGATTTCTAAAAGCTTCAGGTCAAATTTTGACCTAATCTAGAAACCAAAAAAGGCCTTTTAAAAAACTTAGGAAACAAAAACATCTGAAAATGATTTACAAAAAATAGCTCTAAGTGTACAAGTCCCCAAACAGTCATGACCAAAAAAAGTATTATTTTTACAAAAAATGTATTTCTACAAAAAATTTGCACTGATGATGCGGCAGACTAAAAACAACCGTTACAGTCATTTAAAGGTGTCACTGAAGCACATCCTTGTCAAGTCTCCGAACCGATATGATCAGGCTTTTGATTAAAGCAGCATACATTCATCCAAGATGGCCGCAGGTGTTTTTTCACTGTGTCTCGACTGTTTTTTAATGGTTTAAAAGAGCTTTTATAGAATTTAAGGGGTTGAAATCGGGTGCTTCCACAGTGACATTTTTATCCTGTGTGATTTACAGGGCCTGTGTTTCAGATCTGAAATTGTCATTGTTTTAAATTATTATTATTACAACTATTGCCCTTTACTGTTATATTGTATTGTATTGATATATTGTGAAAGAGGTCTTGATTTCAATGTTTTTTTTAAATACCTGGTTGAATAAAGGTATATTTAAAAAAATCACATTTAAAACACTTTGCCCAAAATTTCCTGACGATCCATCCCACTCCTGTAGAGACACATGAACCAAAGAGATGAGCTGACTGATGGAGTTTCTCATCTCTAACGTCACACAGAGTAAAAAGCAGAACTACAGTACGCTGCTCAATTCGAAACACAGAAACCAAACAAAATGTGGCAAAGCTCCTCGTCAGATACCAGCTCACCGGCGGAGCAGGGAGCACCGAGTCGATTGGTTGGAGATTTTGTTTCGCTGCATTCTCCAGAAGCCCCTTTTAAGCTTTGTTTATTGTCTCTTTTGTGCCCCCAGCTGAAAACCATACCAAATCAAGCAGAGAATGTTCAAAGCCACGACTGCCAATGTCTATTTACAATCAAGCAGAGAGCACTTTCAGTCCACCCTTTTCAAGGAGGAATGAATAAAAATGAAAGAAATGTTTTCACCACGAGTCAAGTACGAGCCTCGGGCAGGATCCCCACCCCTCCCCGGACTTTAGTAGCACAGGTGTGACACAAAGCTGAGTCAAGTGCCAGACGTGCTGAAGAGAGATGTGCTATTTACTTGCGGCTCTCAAACGCTGCTCGGTCTGCCTCCTCGCTGACACTTGATATTCCACATGACAAGACTGATGATTTAAAAGCCTGCATTCTGCAGTGTCCTTTGTGTGGGGTTAACCTTAAGGTGGCGGCACACTGAATGTCAACCCCTCCACATGTGCCCCTTTTTAAATGCCACTTCTTTTTTTATTTTTCAGCCATGCAACAGGACAGACAAAAGGGATAGGGGATGGCCATGGAAGGAGAAGGTAAGAGGTAGATGAGGGAGGGGAGTTTTCACCGCACAGCACACAAAAAAGCAAATGATATACAATCAGTTAAGCTCTGTGGGGGTTCATTTACCACTTGAAGGAAATATGGGGCACGAAATGTGGGTCTTTGCAGGGCTGCAGAACTGATCCAGTCATTTGGTAATGTGCACAATTACACATGATAAATGGCAGTCTTCAACGTAAGGGAACATTAGGGTCATTCAACATCGTCTGGTCATAACATGACGGGTTTATGTTTATTTGAGAAATGACAAGTAAAAAAACATTAAAAACATTTATTCGGAGCTTATGGAAACCAATGAGAGTTTGGATGTGCACGCCCTCCTTGAAGAATTTGACTGAAAGTTGTAAGTCCTAATGTGGTGAAAGACACGCAGGGAGAAAAGATAAAAATACTTACGTTTTGAAGTACATTGAATTTACATTTATAAATTCAATGTATAGTTTAAATCTGTATCCGTTGATCAAAGCCAACAAGAATTACAACTCATAGTGCCACAATCAAAAACGAAACTTAAAACGGGGAGTGGACTGTGTTGATTTCCCATAATGCTTAGCGGTATGTTAGTGTTCTGGGCTGCACCATGAGTGAGATGGACGTTAGTGATATAGACCTGCCTCTTGTGTGCTATTAAAATTTGGGTGTTTCCTGTTGTGAGGCTCAGAGTATCTTCATTGGGTTTAACTCACAATGTTAAGACAGAAGTCACAGAATATGGTGTAACACACGTGCCCTCTGTTCAAGAAATCCATTTGAGAGTTTGAAGCCAACGTGCATCATGGATCGGAAATATCGGCAGGTTGGATCGGAAAATCCGATACGTACATTATGCTGGAATTGGAAGCCGATACCGATACAGGATTGGATCGGCCCCATCCCTAGTTTTCATTAATCTGCCAAAATCTTTTGCATGTTGGACATTTTTCTGTATTTATATTTTTTATTGCAAATGTTGTCTAACAGAGCACAATGTACTGCAAACAAAAGATGTCACAAGCTGAGCTGCATGTTTTGAAGCATTTTAAATGGGTTCATCTAAAGTTGTGGAAGAAATATTCGAAAGTCAAGACGATGTAGCGAGGCTCAACGTAGTCCATAAATCTTCGGAATCCGACATCCTCACAAACGAAAAAAGAAACTTCCACACCGCCGACATTTTGAATTTTCCGCCTTTATATTCAGTGGAATGTTAACTACAGGAACACATGAAGCATTGTCCTTTACAGTATATTCCCATAATAGAAATTACAACTGATGCACGACTAAATTGCCAAATTCTACATTTAAATGACAAGAATCCGTAGAAAATTGGTTCTCACCATTAAAAGTTGCCAAACTTCTACTTATACGTTGCCATTGTGTTTTGGTCATGGTGATCCTCGTGATCATAATCAAAACCTGACAAAGGAGAGCCAGCTGTTGGTTCAGGATGGTACTCATATGGATGCATGTCCATTAGAGCCACAATGTGTGCCAGGATTTCTTCAAAACCTCCATCTTCTGCTTCCATCTGCACTGATAAACAATGCCACTGTATCCTCCCTATATATCTTACAGTCTTCTATCACAGCCGGCTGTGGCACCGGTGATCGACCAAGGACAGCAACTCTAACCCCATTCCAGGATTTTACACCAAAATGATAAAAACACATCTAAAAATGTTAAGTCTGGTCATCTGGACATTCAAAAAAATGAAACAAAACGTTTCATCTTTCATCCGAAAGACTTATTCAGTCTGAGGTGCTGTATTCAGCTCAGTCTTATAAATAGCACCTTCTAGGTGTTTCTACATTATTATTTTGTTTGTTTTGTTTTATTTTGTTTTTTGAATGTCCAAATGACCAGACTTAACTTTATTTTAGATTGTTCTACCTGGATTATTGAGCATGCATCAGGATATAAAACGTCATCATTAAACTATTAAATGAAAAAATGGACCATTGTAATTTTTTGGAAGATAAGTGTTTAACTAAAAGAAATGCATAAAAATCCATTATTTTTCTATTTTATTGCATTTAAGTTCCCATTAAAACATGTGCAGCAGGATGTGGTTTTAAATTTGTGAAAAATAAATTAATGTTTTAACAGAAACCTTTTTCAATTACTTTCCTTGACGTACGACTGCTACAATATATTATTTGATTCAAAGAAAAGCAGTCAGTCTTCTTCAATTTAATCTTTTCCTTATGGCTGTCTCAGAAGTGCCATAATTTTCTTTTTCTTTATTTGAGGAAAAGCCTTGAAACTGTTTCTTTGAATGGAGTCTTGATTTAAGAAAAATTATGTAGATTGAGTGAATAGTAATGTTGGTTAGGCAAAATAATGTGTTTATGTGCAAAAGACTGCTTCCATGACAGCATGGTCCTGTGTCTTTGCTCCGTGGCCATGTGGGTAAAAAATTGCTTTTTAAAAAGAAACATGTGGACTAGAACTGAGTGTTCTGGAGTCCTAATGGTTCTAACAAGTTATCTTCATCTTTTCTCACAAATCTGAATCATGTTCCAAGTTCAAGATTCTTTATTGTCATCTGCACCACATGAGGTACACTAAACTGACAGAGCTTCGGTGAAAATGTCCAGCAGAGGAAAAGGAGAGAAAGGACTCGGTAAAGGAGGCGCCAAGCGTCATCGTAAAGTCCTCCGTGATAACATCCAGGGAATCACCAAACCTGCAATCTGCCGTCTGGCTCGCCGCGGTGGAGTTGAAGTGCATCTCCGGTCTAATCACAAGGAGACACGCTGTGTCTTTTTATACTTTATATTTTTTGCTATTTTGGGGTGTAACTGACCTTGAGTACACAATTTCGTTCCACCTCAAGTTCATTCGACCTTTAACCTGTATAAATAAAGGTTGAACGAACATGAGGTGGAACGAAATTGTGTACTCAAGGTCAGTTACACCCAAAAATAGCAAAAATATGAAAGTATAAAAAGAAACAGTATACAGTAGTCCCTTGTTCATCCCCGGGGATCCGTACCCTAAAGACTCGCGATAAGTGAAAAAACATGAAGTAGGAATAGTAGTACAAGTAATAAGTAGTAGTTTATTTTATTATTTATATATAATAAGGCATTATAAACTCTTCCCACAATCTTGCAATATTTAAAAAAAATGTTACTAAACTCTAAACACTAAAAGAGCACAGAATGTCATGAGTTCAGCTCCCTGCCTCTTCTGTGCTTTACCACCTGCAAGTGCTCTTGGCCACGCCAACTTTTCCACTCTGCACAGTGAACAACTGATCAACTGCAGCAGGAAGTTTTCCTGCAGCAGTAAGGGCTGAACAACTGATCAACTGCAGCAGGAAGTTTATCCTGCAGCAGTAAGGGCTGCAAAAAGCTGCAGGGGGGAGTTTTTTCTGCAGCTCTGGGCTGCATAAATGTGCAGCAGGTGCTAAATCATTTAAAATAACTTTTTTTTAAATAAAATTTCATGTCGATTGTGCGGCTCATCCATCAATCAGCCAATTATGTGTCATGTCCAATCTTCTTTTGAAAAACTGTGATAGAGCGCATCCGCGATAAACAAACCGTGAAGTAGCGAGGGACTACTGTACTGTATAAGGATCTAAGATATACACAAAGTGTATACACTAAGAAATATGCTAAACACTAATAATGTAAATCAATGTGTTGTGAAAAAAGAAAAAAATGAAAAGAAAATGTCTGTATAAAGCTAAATCGCAGCGTTAGTCTGATTATGAGTCAAACCTCACCCAAGATGAGAATCTAAAATTCCATTAAAATCAGTATAATATCACCAAGTGGTTTTTCAATCAAATTATGACATTTATAAGTTGTTTTTGTTGGATATTTCCGGCTCGAGGCGAGTAACCTGGCCCTTGAGGCAAGCTGAGTTTGTACGAGTGTTTTGTCTCTTTATTCAACACTGATGGTGTAGACCCTGATGCATGCTCAATAATCCAGGTAGAAAAATCTAAAAAAGCTAAGTCTGGTCCTCTGGACATTCAAAAAAACAAAAAAACAAAACAAAGCAAAAAATTGTAGAAACGTTTCGTCTTTCGTCCGAAAGACTTCCTCAGTCTGAGGTGCTGGGTTCAGCTCAGTCTTATAAATAGCACCCTCTCACAGTGTTACACAACCAGTTGGCTGATGACAGCCTGAAACCAGCTGCTCACATGATCAAGGAGGACCATCAGCCTAACAATGGATCGTTAGCACCCTGATGGTTGTTTGCTACTCACAGAGGGCTGAGTGATACCAGCAATGATGGTGTAGAGAAATGATCCTGCAAGCAGTGGTTCAAACTGATGAATCACCACTAAAAGGATTGTTTTAACCAGCTGACTAGTCGAGACATTTCCACTTTTACCTTAGAACAGACTCCCACCAGTGGCTTACTGCACATTCAAAAGTAGCAGCACCTTCAAGGCCAACAGAGCATGACAATGTGTTAATCACAGGATAAATTTGTGTGAAATATAACTTTACCCTTTGACACAGACCTCTCACCCTCTGATGATTACAAAGAGGAGAAGTGACAACAATGGTGGCAGCGATGACTAATGATAATGGCAAATCTAAGACGACAGCCACTTCAAATTGCCTAGGGATCGAGAATGACCCCTTGACATGTAAGTGAATCGAGCCATTCGAGTGCAGGCGTGCATCGCAACCGCCTCGTGTGTTTCTGTTTGTCGTTCGGCAAAGCTCTCCTTTTGTGTTGTCGTGAGATTTGCTAAGAGCTTTGCCATTCTCAAAAAGATGGGTACTGGAAGTCAAGCGTCATATCTGATCCCTCGGTGTCCTGTAACAGCTGTCTCTGCCATTGGAGCATGTGGTTGCCGCTATCCCACATTACATCTCTGCCACTCAGCACCAACGGATCAGCAATCCAATTTCACACAAGCGCGCTCAGAGGGAGGTAATGCTGACGTAGGGGTGAGGATCTACGCCTCAGGAAAGACAAGACGTTATTGGAAGAGGTTGAGCCATGGTGCACAAAAGGAATTAAAAACACTAATCAAAGGGGGATGGAAGGAGATGAAAACACGAGGGTTAAAAAGGCCTGCAACCATTTCTAAGACTTGTTACACTGATCAAAAAAAATTATATTTTGGGTAAATCAAAAAGCTTTTAATTACTATACCATACCATTTTATTTATAAAGTGCTTGAAAAACAGCAACAAGGACATACATTTTATTTTTTGTGGCAGCCCAACAGCTCAAAAGATTCTGAGTTTATACCTGGGGTCATTCTGTGTGGAGTTTACATGTTCTCCTCATGTTTGCATGGATTTTCTTCAGGTACTCTGGTTTCCTCCCACAGTCCAAATGCATGGATGTTGGACTGCCTTCAGGCCCAGACTCTTGCAAATTTGTGAGCTCAGTAGGATTTGCCCCGTTAAATAAAGGTTAATAATATTATTAATTTTGTGATGGTCACATTAAGCAAAAATTGTAATACACTTTATTGGTTTTAATTCATACATTTCAGAAGTCATTATTTTAATTTGGTTCAAAATGCTGTATTGTATTAAACTGAGATATCAGGGTGACATTGACAGGTGGGCAGATTAGCTAAAACATGAACTAGAGCCCAAAACAGGAAGTGCATCTAGAAGAAGCATCTTATTATTTTTTCAGACATATTAGTGTACCAAAATAACAAGTTGTAACCTGCACTTCAACATACTATAGTGTAGAGAATCATGAATAGCAGCAATAACATCAGATCACTTTCTCAAAATCTACTAAATGTTCATGTTTATGAATAATAAACACATTTATGAACCAAATAAGAAAAAAATGTATTTATCATTCACCTCAGTCATTGGCTGTCCAGTACTGCCAAAGACCAGTGTCAGATAGTAGCTGGCCAACCTCTAATGCAATTGACATGACGTGAACAGAGAGATCCAACCGCCCATGCGGAAATGTAACCCAGCGTGAGCTAACCATGGACAAACAATGCCACTTTTCCACTGTGATGGCTCGGCTCAGCTCAGATCAGCTGGTTACACGTTGCATTTCCATTAGTGACCATTGTGACCGGTTCTGTAGGCGGGTCCAGAATCGAACTCGCCTTACCACCTGGTGGCGGTAGTGCAGACCTACAGTCTATTTATGTCCAGCGCTGGAGGAACAGTGTGTACCATTAAAGATGAAAGAGGCTGTCAACTTCCATCGATGTATCATTTCAGTATAAATGTTGACAATAAAGATGTATTAAAAATATATTGACTTTTGTTATGACACTTTAGTTATTTACCAAACACTGTAGATAGAAAATCTGGATTTATCTCAATCATGACTTAAACTTACAACAGGTTTCATATACAGGGTGAGAATTTATTTTGAAGTTTCTGGTAAATTCAAAAGAATGCAGATTATTAAAATGATCAAATTCCACAATATTAATATACAAATCCTGCTAATGAATTTTTAATGAACTTTGGTTCATCATTAAGAATAAGATTTATATTGAATGTTCTATTAGAGAAGCCTTATACACTTATGCATGCTCACAACTAGGGATGGGGCAGATCCGATCCAGTATCGGTATCGGTATCCGATACCAGCATTATTTAAGTATCGGGTATCGGATCAAACCTGCCGATACTTTTCCGATCCAGCTTCAAAGAGCACTTGTGTTCAATCACAATCTGTGACTGCCCTTTTTAACATTGTGTGAGATAAACCCAATGAAGACACTCTTAAGCCTTACAATAAGGGGGTTCCCTATTGTAAGGCTTAAGAGTGTCTTCATTGGGTTTATCTCACACAATGTTAAAATGAATAGTTTGGGTGCAAAAGTTTCATTATACAGAGTCAAATACCTGAACAGTATCGGATCGGGAAAGTATCGGTATCGGTCGATACTGAGTTAATAAGTATCGGTATCGGATCGGAAGTGAGAAATGTGGATCGGTGCATCCCTACTCACAACCAAACACAAATAGATGCAGGGATGTATATGAGGCATAGTATGTAGATATGTAGATGTGTATGTGACTGCATATGCATGTATATGTAAGTATGTATGTATGTATGTATATATATGTAGGTATAGGTATATACAGTATACAGTATTTATAGAAATCTACTGCAAAGCCATGAATATTCTAAGTATTTTATACATATGTATTTTGTTGCTGTGTTCTGTTGTTCTTTGCAGGTTTACAGAACGCGGTGGGGTGTATTTGCATTGTGCTCTCTTTGTGTATATTTATTATATTTTGTAGTATTACTTTCCTTCTTTCCTTTCTTTCTATCCTATTAATATATATTTTTTAATTCATAATGGTGTGAAGAGGATGGCTGTAAGGTGAGAAGGGAGGCCATCTATAAAAGGAAATAAGAAAAAAAAAAGTGATATTACTGTGATGAGTTAAACTCAAAGTGGTTTGCTCCTCAGATAAATAATGTTAAATTAATATTTTTAAAATATGAATGTTTATGTTAACTTATTTTAAATATGAATATTTCTGTTCAGTGCCCTAAGATGACTTATGTTGTGATATGGTGCTAATTTATATAAATAAACTGAATTGAATTAAATCTCTGATGAACCAGTTTCTACAAAAACAACTATTTATCTTTTGTTTTTGTTTTTCTTCGTCATTTGATGTATTTGCACTTATTGTGTCTACTTTTATTGTTCAATTTAGATGTGTTTTTTTCTTGTATCAAGATTATTTTATTTTAGTGATTTAAAGTGTAATTCTTGTTTTGTGATTTGTACATTTGTGGGTTAGAACAAGTTGGAACTAAAGGTTGCATCTCTTCTTTAAACATATTTTAGGGAATATTCCCGAGAGATCCAATAATTTTGTGTCTTTTTATGATTTTTCCGCTGAGTTAACTTTAACAGGTTATTTAATAAAGTCAATGTGAAAACAAGATTTCATGATAAAGCTGGTACTGTACTGTTTATTTTAATCTTCGCTGATAAAAAAAATAAAAAAATAAAAACGTTTCCACCCTCTGTCCCGGTCCATCCATCTGCCAGGGCTCGGAATCCGGTATTTGTGAGCACACAAGGCCGGGGTCCGGGCCCTGGCCTCACGTGCTTCAACGAGGCGGCAACTTGTATGATCCTCCACGGTGACTAGCTCACTCTGAATTTTGTCGTCAGTTACCAAATACAACAAACTCCTGGACTTCAGCATTAGAACACGGAGCCCAAGCCGGCAGCACAGAGGATCTTCCGCGGTGACCGCCGGAGCTCGGAGCCGGTAGACGCGGTCTCCTCGATGGGCAGTCTGGGCGGTCGCCCTGGGCGGTCGCCCTGGGCGGCAGCCAGCAGGGGGTGCAAAGAAGAAGAAGAAGGAGAGACGCTGCGCCTCGTTTTTTTATTTTATTTTACAACTTTTGTTTTTAACAACATATCAGAACACCACTACCGCGGTGCACCACAAACGCTAGTTTCAACGGCACAAACCAACACTAACGGAGCACTAAAGAACTAGCCCACTCCGGTGCGTTTTGGAGGTGTATGGGGTGATGGTGACCTTTAGATGACCTAAAAAATAATATTTAATATCTCCGAAACCAAAGCAGCACAAACGAAAATTTTAATGGCACAAACCAGCACTAACGGAGCACTAAAAAACTAGCCCACTCCGGTGCGTTTTGGAGGTGTATGGGGTGATGGTGACGTCATCGGTCAAATATTTAATTATTAATATCTCATAAACCAAAGCAGCACAAACGAAAATTTCAACGGCACAAACCAGCACTAACGGAGCACTAAAGAACTAGACCACTCCGGTGCGTTTTGGAGGTGTATGGGGTGATGGTGACCTTTAGATGACCTAAAAAATAATATTTAATATCTCCGAAACCAAAGCAGCACAAACGAAAATTTTAACGGCTCAAACTAGCACTAACGGAGCACTAACCATTCAGACTGTTTGCTTTAATTTTTGACGTGGGTGGGGTGTCAACTTCACACAGCTATTTGAGACTAGCGTTTGTGCTGCTTTAGTTTATGAGATATTAATAATTAAATATTTGACCGATGACGTAGTTTTTCGGATCCGTGCGCGCTCCTGACACAGGGGGAACAAATGACCTAAAAAATAATATTTAATATCTCCGAAACCAAAGCAGCACAAACGAAAATTTTAACGGCACAAACCAGCACTAACGGAGCACTAACCATTCAGACTGTTTGCTTTAATTTTTGACGTGGGTGGGGTGTCAACTTCACTCGTCCTCAGTTTAATCACCGCAGCAGCTGCTGGAGTGCACCGTGCACCTTTACTTTCAGTTTCGTTTTAGTAACGTGTGCGGAGGTGACACTACGTGCGGTCAGTGGAGAGATAAGGGTGCAGAGTGAGAAGAGAAGGATTAAAAAGAGAAAGGCTCTGAAAACAGACGCAGCTAAATGTACAGGTGAGGCATGATGTTGAATTCTGCTGCAAACCACCGTTCAATTATGAAGTCAATGAATTTTGTGGTGTGTGGCATTGTGACATACTGTTATATAATTTAAATAATATTATATGAGTCTGGTGAAGAGCTGCTCTATAAAAGTGCCCTGAGATGTCAGATGATTCATAAGTATTTGTAAAAAGGGGAGATTTGTGTTATGACAATTTTTAAAATGTGATTTAGTGTCAGAGTGATGAGGGGATTGTTCCTGTCAGTATGAAGGGACAGGTGAGCTGTTCTAACTGTGTGTGAACAAACATTAGTTCCAATATAAACACTTTCTAAACAACAGTAGTGACTCATTATATTTTTATCATTAAAAGTAAGATAATATATACATAAAGCAATGAAAGGGAATAGTATGAAAGTAATGTGAAATAAGCCTGCATATTTTACCATTGAAAACATATTAATTGGTTAAGTCAAAATGTGTTTTCCATATCAAATGTACTAAAGTTTTACAGATTGTTGTCCTGATGCAGGCTCAATAAATGTAGTCCTCTGGACAGATTCTTCTTTGTATCAAAAAGACTTCTTCAGTCTGAGGAGCTGTGACAAACTCAGTCATTGTTCCTCCTTGATACAGAGAAACGATGGTTTGAGAGAGAAGTAAAGGAGGCCATCTTTGTGAAAAGAAACTGTCCATCATTAAACAGAGGTGGAGGCCTCCGTGTTCAACTGTCCCCCTCTTACAATTATTGCTAGTATCTTACTGTTCATATAAAATATTTGATAATGTTCTTATAGAAACAATTCTAGAATAATGGGCCTCATGCACGAACATGTTCGTATTTTTATCCTAAATTTCTCTTACTTTTGTTCGTACGAAGCGTTCGTACGAACATGCCACGTCAGATTCAACAAACTCTTCTATCCTCAGGAAAAGTGTGTAAATGGCTGCGCAAATATGATGAATCCCACCTGTTCTATCAACCTGCGCGTGCACGCGGAGAGGTTATTTACATAATCCCCACCCCTCAAAACACCATATAAGGCTACGTTTCCTGCCTCTGACAGCAGGACGGTCCGTTCATAAAATGACAGCGAAAAATAAAAAGAAGAACTGTACAGGTGCGGAGATTGAAGTTCTGCTCTCCTTGATCGAGAAAAGAAAATCTGTCCTTATTAGCAGCGTCACTCATGGGAGTAAATGACCAACTAAAGCCAAAGAATGTATGTTTATAATAAATGTGGACCTTAAAATATGCACGCGTCCTGGTGGCTCACTGGGTAAAGCAGTGCGCCGTTAGGTGCTCCTAAACTTATCGAGGCCTCGTGGGTTTGATTCCCACAAGATATGATTATTTTTTTCCTTCTTTCTTTAGATTATTTATTCATTCCAGATTAAAAAGACTTTATGCTTCATTTCTTGTTGTATTGTAAATAGTTTTCTTGTGTTTTTTAAATCTGGAATGAATTAAAAGGAGAAAAAAAAACGTTGTCCTATGTGGGATTTGAACCCATAAGGTTCGGAACTGTGACGCAACACTCTTCTCATTGAGCTATCTGAGTTCTATGACTATGGCAGGAAGAGGTCAATGTAAAGTCTGCGTTACCGAAGTCTGCGTTACCGAGACAAATTAAACTTAAATTAATTCATAATTTAAGTTGGTTTCAGTTTGAGATCTTCATATTAATATTGTAGTGTTAGAAAACGGCATTGATAACAAATTGATTTTAATTTAAATACTTTAATCCGTTAGTCATTATTACATTTAAAATTATAATTCGACTTCAAACAGAACCTATTGTCAAAAACAATTGTGGTGCGTGACTTTTTTAAACTCTAAATATTTTCTAAATAACGAAATATGAAGTTATTAGTGGAGAAATTCCGTCTGGATGACAGCAGACCGACTGCTCGTAAAATATACGACAGGTCCGGACCACTCGTAAATTTTGTTCGTATCTGAAAAAAATCGTAGGATACGAAAACATTGTTGAATGCCACAAATGATCCTAAATCACTCGTACGCACAGTTTAAGAACAAATCTGTGCGTACGAACGGTTCGTGCATGAGGCCCAATGTT
>JBBPBX010007287.1:14054-47117 GCA_038048925.1 Garcialebias charrua | reverse complement strand
TGACGCCCTGAGCAGGCTCCGAAGCTCTGGGGAGACTGGCGGAGCTCCATCTAGCTCGGTTTGAATTATGTCATCGGCCACCAACCACAAAAACGCCTGCACTTCACCATTAAGACCATGGTGTTGTCATTACTGTTTTTAAAATATAAAAAATAGATCCAGCCACTGCTCCGAGTTCCGAGAAATTGCAAATGGCAGATCGGTGAAAAGTTTTCTGAAAGATCCAGTGACTCCTAACCCCTGACCAATCAGTGACCGACCGTGTTATGATGTCACGTTTTTATACCGGCTCGGCTCACTTGGACCCTTGAGAAGAAGGGACAAAAAAGGGCAGATGCAGCTAAAAAGTACTAGTGGAAAAGTGATCAAAACCGTCGTAAACTGAGCTTACCTGATCTGCACCTTCACAGTGGAAAAGGGACAAAAGATAGCTGTAATGGTAGAGGAAGTGAAGCTCACGGCATTACCCGAGGCATTTGGTGAGGCATGTTTGCCTTATCAGCAACATTAAGGCAAAGAAGACGGGCAAAAACATTATAAAAGATTATTAACTTAAAATAGTTACTGTAGTTGATGTTTTCATGCTTCAGAGCTAGAACTGCTAGAATTTAAAATGAAATTCAGTACGTCCTGAGAGTATATTTTACATTACACAACCTATTAAAAGGCTTTGTGCAAAACTTATGCAACCAGAAGTTGCAACATACTGTATATCTACAGTACATACAAAGCACACAAAACAAAGTACAACTAGCTTTAAGCATTAACCTTTAATTCAATCATTAAGCATAATGTAATTATGACAACAACAAAAAAACATGAATGTAGTTGGAGTGAGGACAGAGTGAGGTGGAGGAGGATGACTCGCTGTGGCGACCCCTGAAGAGGGAAAAGCCAAAAGAAGAAGTAAAAGAAGAAGAAGAAGAAGAATTAGGACAAAAAATGTAAGATTTCCTTGCAGTTACCTTCATATAAATGAACATGCTTCCTGTTTATCACTGTTGTATTCAGCTGTTCATTAGGTCGGCCGCAGGGTTTTATCCATCTTTTACATTTTTCCAAACTCAGTTTAGGTTTTGGAAATGAGATCAACTGTATTCCACCCTCTAAACACTCATTGACAACATTTAACTATTTTGGGGCGGCCGTGGTGTAGTGGTAATGGCAGTCGACCCCTGATCGGAAGGTTGGAGGTTCGAATCCCGCATCCGCCCACCATGTGTCGTTGTGTCCCTGGGCAAGACACTTAACCCCGAGTTGCTCCCGGTAGGTCTGGATGGCGCCTTGCAAGGCAGGCTACCACTACTGGTGTATGAATGTCTGAATAAATGGGTGGATGGTTGGTATTGTAAAGCGCTTTTGGGCTCCTCACAGGGGGCTGGAAAGCGCTATACAGTATAAATAAGCTCCATTTACCATATTAAGGAGGATTTTTCACGAAATCCCTTTGACCACAAGGCAAGGCTTTGCACCATAATGCAAAACCCCCAACAATGTTGTCAGAGGAAAGAGGGGGTGTAGTTCCTGCAGGTAAGGGGCGTTTCACTTTGGGACAAATTGAGATCTCTGATTGGTCAGTTGCTGACGAGCCTTCTGGATTGATTGTCAGGTTGCATCATGTCAATTTGTTCATGGTCAACTTAACATCCCATTTGTGTAAAACAAGTACAAACCATTAGCCCTCCACCACCATGCTTGACAGTTGATATGAATCTTGTGCTGGTTTAAGTCTTTTAACTCTACGTTGGTCTTGCCTGTCTAAATACTTTGGTCTTGCATGTCTATATGTTTCAGTGTTTCAATGTTTAGATGTTTACTGTTGCACCGAGGGACTGAGAGAAACGCAATTTCGGTCCTGTGTATGTCCTGTACAGTACATATTGCAGATCTGACAATAAAGTTGACTTTGGACTTTTTTGACTTTTTGACTTTAAATGGACGTCTTATGAGTTGTTCAGCTAATATCTTAAATTTCTTCAACCCTTGTAAATTGTTTGGAAATGACCTGTTAACCCTTGATAAACTGATATGTATCAAGAATTATGTTTTTATGAGTATTTTATGCAGTATGTTACCTTACACCAAAAAATGTTGCCATATTTGTAAAGGTTTTCATTCTGATTACCAACGAGATGAACGTGTTTAGCTAGAACAAACTGGTTGCTACTTATTTTCTTATATTCTATGGAAGCATTGAGGGGTACCGTACTTTGTATTTTCAAACAACGCCTCTGCACTTACCCTTTTAAATAAACATTGATTAAATGAAATATGCCATGTGTTGTTGCTCATCTCAGGTTGCATTCATCTAATTTTAAGCCTGCAATGAAGATTTATTGACTTCAGAATGGAACGCAAAAGAACATACTTTTTCATCAAGAGTCTAGCAAGGGCAAGTGTAGAGTAAGGAAAAGAAAGACTGTCTCTGAGATGTACAGGTATATCTGAGATCTGCTCATTGTAAATACACTTCAGTTTGTGCCGTCACGTCCACTGTGCCAGTTTCTGCTCCATCACAGATCTCAGGAACAATGATCTCTGTATGCTGGTGGGAAAGCAGATGCAGACTCCCCAGCCCTTTGAATACAATACCCTCATATTGCACAGTCATTGTGACATAAATAGAAAAGGGACTCGCATCTCATCTTTCACACAGCAAAGAGAGATTCAGATCTGGTATCCAATGACTGCTTATTAGATTGAGCTGTCGGACCGCCAGTTTGGAGCCAGACTCGTGAGACAGCCGGTGTGTTGAGAGAGCTTGCTCTCTATTCTCACCCACACAAAGACAGAAAACTGTAAAGAACGGAGAAAAGCAAAACCAAACTGGACAGCCATCTCTTCTGAAGCCCGGGCTTTGCATGCAGGCTTCTGTGACTAGCACAAACTCATCACACAGCCAGAACTCAGAGCTTTCTGTGTTTTAGAACATTTATTGCCTTTCGAAAGGTAACCCATCTGTGTCTTGATTCTTACCGTTTGTTCAGACTTGAGTTCCGGTGTGTGCATCGACATCAAGACCAGAAGGCCTTGCACGGGCAAATTCTGACATAAATGTGACTGATGGATGAATTAATTCAACCTTTATTGTACAGGTTATCTCTTTAGATGTCTATATAGATAACTATATAATGTGTCTCTATAGATGATACAGAAGGTCAGGTATAAATCCACCTTTACAGAAAGGAAGAAAGATCCAGGAAGAGCCGTGAATAAAATGGAAAATCTTATCAACCTAAGATTGACGAGCTAGACCAGGGGTCTGCAACATTTGCGATAAAAAGAGCCATTTTTGCCACTTTGCTACTAATGATATGTTTCTGGAGCCGCAAAACCTGCTACAACTGTGTATTGTCAACTGGTGGCCCGTTGGCCACTAGAAGTTTGTTGGAGATGGCTTTTCCAGCCAGTGGGGATGATATTATAAAACAAAAAATGTCTTATTAACATTTGTTGATATTTGTACATTTTAAGACAAATTAAAGACCAGATTCATGTAAAGAAAGAAAAAAAAATTTTTTTTAAAATAATTTTCTAAAAATTACAACCATGAACTGTGCAGGCCGATATGAGTTCTCTTAACTGTTGAAGAATTAAATATCGTACTTAAACCATAAAGTTAAAGACAGTATAAAATTAGGTTAGTTTGTTGGATATTTAATTACATTTTAAAGGGGACCTCAGATGAGTTTTTTTAATTTTTATGGTATGTTTGTGTGCTATCCAGACCCTGTTCATTCAATTTAATACACAAAATAATTCTTAGATAATAAATTATACCCTTTTTAATTCTGCCATTTCTAACTTCCGGTCTGAACGTTCTGTTTATGATAATGAGCTCGGAAGGACACGCCCATCAAAACTCTGTTTGCATTAACTCCGCCCTCTGTAACATGCTCCTCAAAAGCCAGCAGCTCCCGGCAGCACCCGACTGCAGGAGCAGAGACCACTGCCAGATACTGGCTGTTACAGAGTGATCGCTAATACACTAAAAATGGAACTGAAACGTAAAAATAACAATTACAGGTAACCCCCGACCTACGAACGAGTTTGGGACCTAAGAACCGTTCGCAGCTCGATCCGTTCGTAGGTAGGGGGTGAAAATTTTTTTTTTTTAAATTCATTCATTCATTCAACCTTTATTTATCATGCTAACGGAGCGCGCGCACACATTTAAGCATGTACAGTAGTGTACTGTAATGTTAAACATTGCTATTCACATTTACAGAATAAATAAAAATATATTTTCTTACTTTGAGATGGTCATAGCCGACATCTTAGGTTGCCATGCGTTGTTGTTATCAGGCCGAGCAGCGCGACGAGCAAACCACGGGAGCTGCTCGAGGCCTGTGTTAGCTCTCGAGGCCTGTGTTAGCTTCTGCTAGCCAGGCCATGAGCTGGTGTTGGAGCGGCGGTGCGGCCCAATCGGCCATCATTCTGCAGCTGCTTCTCCGCCTGAGACGTCCACAGAGCTCACAGAGCGATTCCAGATAGTAATTAATCCATATGAGGCAATCCTGATCAACAAGTCTTCCAAACTTTGCTGCCTGTAGCCGTGACTAACCCTAAGATGGCTGGCCTCCGGTGACTGGCGACCTTCTTCCTGTTATGACCGGAAGTTGCACGATTATTGCGCAATCATGACAAAAATGATCAGAAATGATCATTTTTTATCATAATTATTATTTATAAAGCATTTAAAACAACCACAGCTGCAACAAAGTGATGTACACATGAAATTAAGAACATTTAAACACAAAAAAAAAATAAAAAAAATATATATTTTTTTTAATACAGTAATTTCATATTTTTATTAAATATGATACGTTCGTAGGTCCCGTTGTTCGTAGGTCGATGGAGTCGTAAGTCGGGGGTTTGCTGTATATATATATATATACAGGAAACCCTCGAGGTACGACACCTGCGACCTACGGCAACTCAGACTTACGATTTTATCATATTTAATAAAAATATGATAAAAAAAAAAAAAAAATTATTATTATTTTTTTTTTTTTTGTGTTTAAAAGTTATTAATTTCATGTGTATAGCACTTTGTTGCAGCTGTGGTTGTTTTAAATGGCTTTATAAATAAAGTATAATTATTAATTTTACGTTTTGATAAGAAATTAATCGTATTTACGCAACTTCCGGTTTCCGCTCGCCACTTCCGGTTGCCATTTTACAACTGTACTGCGGTCAATGGAGCTCCGGAGGCTACTGTCAGCTGGCTCCGTGTGCCCGATCAGGGTTGCCTCATACGGATAAATGAGCTGGAAACACTCGGTCAACTCTGTGGACGTCTCAGGTCCGGAGGAGCAGCCGCGGATCGCCCCGCGATCGGCGGCCACAACGCCGCCCGACATGCTAACGACAGCAGCTAACAAAGCAGCTAACACAGGCGAAGACACCGAGCCGACATGCCGCGGAGGGGCCATCTGCGGCCGGGAGCTCGCCGCAAATGTCCGCCTGGCAGTCGCAGTGTTGTTTTTGACAGCCATTTTGATATCAGTTTTAGTCATAGTCTTTTAGACTAAAATACTTCTTAGTTTTAGTCTGTTTTAGTCATTTCTATATTTAATGGTTTTAGTTCAGTTTAAATCGACAAAAACTTAAAAAATTTAAGTCTAGTTTTAGTCTTAAAAAAAAAAAAGAAAACATATTAGTCAGCTAAAAAAAGTTAATTTTGGGTTTAGTTCCTCTTTAAAGTATGTTGAACAAACAGGCAACACATAGGCAACATACAAAATGAAGGTAAAAAACAGAATATAGACATAAAAACGTCGCAGATAATAAATATAACGACCAACCTGTGTTGGTAAATGGCTGTTTGAACCATCTTTCTATACATACATTGTTCAAAGATTAGAGGAAATTTGACTTCCATCTAATTTCTGTGCAAAACGTTAGGTCTGAAATTGTTAAGTGTTAAAAAAATAATAATGAATAAATGAAAAAGAAGGTAATTGTATCTGTATTATAGTTCAGAAAGTCTATTTTTTTATTTTTTTGCTCGTTATTCTATTGCACAATTCATAATCCAAATCAAAATAATAATAAATGGAGCACTGAGTTTGTCACTGAAGATTATAGAATTTATCTGACAATACTTTATGCAGTTATTATAAATCAAGTCAGCTGTTTTGTCGACCAGTCATCATCTCGAAGGGAGAGATAGTTTTTATTTTAATCACGATGGTTACTGAACAACACGATAAAAATCCACTTTTTGGATGAGTTTTGTACCTGCATGTGACAAACGCTGAAATAACTTCATTTATTTACTCTCTGAAGAAAAAGAACGGCTTTTTCTCCGGTGAGTGTGCTTGTGAGTCACGGCTGAGTTCTTAACTCAAGTAGTCATGGGAGTTGTAGTTCTTTCCCTCTGACCTATCACAGTGTCTCTACACAGCCCCGACAACCAATCACAGAACTTGTAGTCGTCATGGGAGTTGTAGTTCTTTCCCTCTGACCTATCACAGTGTCTCTACACAGCCCCGACAACCAATCACAATACATAAACAAACGCCACGGCCATTTTGAACAGAAAGTAGCTATCAGTTAGCAAAAGTTTCCGGACTTTTCAACACATAAAAACGCTTATAAACAGAGCAGTAAAATTCTGAAATATAGCAAATCACTTTCTACAGTTACACTAAGATCAACGCTCAGCAACACAGCGATTCAACTGTCGAAAACAATGACGGACTCTCTCGGAACCGTTCGGTCCACAGCAGATCCTGGACACACCAAACCACTGAGCAGAAAAAGTTTCTGACAGCATATGCTTGTTTACCCGCTTCAAATGCAATAACTACACAATAGCACTTCCTCGCAGTTTTATAAATGAGCTTATTAGGCAAAAAGTTGACGCGGAGGTCAAACGTGAATGCGCTATTCTGTGACAAGTCAGCAGCAGTGAGTCCAAACAAACAGAACCAGAACCTGACCCACACACACAGCAGCGACAATTCTATAACCAAACAGCTTCAAACAAGGACAGGATTTATTTAAAAAAATACATACATTCGGTTCTTCTCTTCTCTCAGACTCACAGTTGGGTTAAATACAAAATAAGTCCATAAATCTTTTCTGGGCTGGCGGCCACCGACCGAGCCCCTTCGTGCAACATGCTGCTGCAGGATCTTCCATGGTCCAGTTTGAAAAGGAAGTCACAGGTGAGCGCGCAGCGCGTGGCCATGCTGCATCAACACCGCGGTGGTGGGCGTGACCAAACAGCTGACTTTCCGCAGAAATATAAATTATTGATTGAACGAAACATTTTCGTTCAGTCTCGTCTCGTCTAACGAAAACTCACACACATTTCGTCACGTTTTAATCATTAAAGAGCAATGATTATTTAGTTACCGTTTCGTTATTGTCATGAAAAAAGGGGGCGTTAACGAAAAATTTACGTCAGCGTTACGTCAACGAAAACAACACTGGGCAGTCGGGGCCACCGGCTCAAAGTAAGACATTATATTTTTTATTCATTGTGCAGTTCTGTGCGTGTTTATGGCCTTAGTATGTCTGCTTGTTCAGTCTCATGCCATTAAATATGTGTGCGGCGCTCCGTTAGCGGTATAACCGCGACCTATGTCAGAAACGCGGACCTACGATAGGCATGTGTTTTTGGTCCGCGAGGTACGACAAAATCGACCTAAGTCACACACGTAGGTCCCTATCCCTGACGTAACTCGAGGGGTTCCTGTATATATCTACTAGCCTCACCCCGATCTCTCTGAAACAAAAGGCTTAAAAAAAAAAAAAACATGCCGTGACGGGGACACGAACCCCGGTCCTTCGGGTGACAAACCAATTCTTTAACCACAAGGCCAAACCAGCAGTTGAGCAAAAGCAGTCCTCCATCGTATAAGAATGATTACAGTTTGCTTACATTTTGATGAGGTGAAAAGTATCCTCCTTCGGCAAACAGCCCACGTACCTCCGCTCGTTGCATGCGGCGCTTCGAACCGCGGCTGCACATCCAATCCAGACACACAATCCAAGTTCACCGAGTGTTTCCAGTTAATTTATCCGTATGAGGCAACCTCTGACCGGACCCACGGACCTCA
Source organism: Garcialebias charrua (assembly GCA_038048925.1). Classification (NCBI taxonomy): domain Eukaryota; kingdom Metazoa; phylum Chordata; class Actinopteri; order Cyprinodontiformes; family Rivulidae; genus Garcialebias; species Garcialebias charrua. The sequence goes on along the minus strand of JBBPBX010007287.1, from coordinate 39,045 downwards.
GAAGCCAGCAGCTCCCAACAGCTCCTGGCCGCAGATGGTCGCCGGCGGTCTGCTCGTTTACAACAATTATAAAGTATTATTATGTCGATGTATATATCTAGTCTCACCCCGATTTCTCCGAAACAAAAGGCTTAAAAAAAAAAGGGGGGGGGATGCAATGGACAGGATGCGATCTCTGGTCTCCCGAGTGCCGCTCCAGTGCTCTAACCACTCAACCAAACTGGCAGTTGTGCAAAAGCAGTCCATCATATAAGAAGTGTGTGTGTGCACAGTTTCAACGAGACAGAGTTCAAACAAGGTAATAAAACATTCTGGTTTTACTCAAGATGTGCTACGTGGCTGGCCCCCCCGGGGCTAAATAAATGAATAAATAAATAAATGACCGCCGGGTCAGCTCCTAAACTGCTCGGCAACCGTGACGTGTATTTTACTGAAGTGGGTTGAGCCGCACCAGGGGTTGCTAGTTGAGGGGCTGGACTCAGGTTTGAGGTGGGTTGTCCTCTCGCTTGTGACGTCACATGCGAGAGTATTTTAAACCGAACCGTAATTATCACAGTAAAATAAATCTACTTAGAGTAAATAAACCACTGGGTGCATTTTTTTGGCACAAGAACTGTTTTTTTATGAAGTAAATACCCAAAGTTGAGTAAAAAAAACATTAAAAAGTGAATTTTTGCATGTGTGGTCCCCTTTAAAAGAAAAATAGATACTTTAGTTTACTTTGAATTTGTTTTTGTTTTTTTTGTGTTTTATTCTTAGTGTCATCAAATATTCCTTCTCACCAACTTGTCTTAAATATATTCCAAAATATTCTGGTGGTTTTAAGAGAAAAAACACGCTGCAAGACTGGAAGTTGACTTAAAGTAGCTAACAAACTACTAGCATGATATTTTACGCCTTGTACTATTCTTCACATATTTAAAAATGACAGGAAATCTGATAAAACTAGCCATTTTCATTGTTGACAATTTAAATAAAATTCAGTTTAGTTTTAGTTTTGGTCAAAGCAAAAGTTGCCAAGTCCGCTTATTATGAGCAACTTTGGGCTTGTTTTTTCCTAACGTTTTGTGGGCTTGTTTTGAACATTAAGTCGCTTATTTTGGCTCATTTTTCTTTACGGGTGAAAGCAAAAGATGAGTGGTAAGTACCGTTGTTTGTTCCTTCACGTCCCCCCCTTTCACGGATGTTACATCCAGGTGGATGTTACGTTCAGGTGGATGTTATGTCCAGGTGGATGTTACGTCCAGGTGGATGTTACGTTCAGGTGGATGTTATGTCCAGGTGGATACGTCCATGTGGATGTTACATCCAGGTGGATGTTACGTCCAAGTGGATGTTACGTTCAGGTGGATGTTATGTCCAGGTGGATGTTATGTCCAGGTGGATGTTACGTCCAGGTGGATGTTACGTTCAGGTGGATGTTACGTCCATGTGGATGTTACATCCAGGTGGATGTTACGTCCAGGTGGATGTTACGTTCAGGTGGATGTTACGTTCAGGTGGATGTTACGTTCAGGTGCAACTGGTGCCAGTTTGTGCTGCAAAGATTTAATTCCAACCAAGGAGATGCTCTAGTGCAGGGGTCACCAACCTTTTCGAAACTGAGAGCTACTTTGTGGGTACGGAGTCATACAAAGGGCACCAGTTTCATAAACTCTTCGGAAATAACAAAACGTAAATTGAAAAAAATGTATAATAAACATATTTTTAAGAACATATTTTTAAGATAGACATTTTAAAATATATATAAATACAAAAAAAGAATAACAACTGAATAAACTGAAATTTTAAATGCAGCTTAGTAGTGTTGTGCTATTTTTAGAACAGGTCCGGGGGCACCTCAAATGGTCCTTGGGGGCACCCGGGTGCCCGCGGGCACCACGTTGGTGATCCCTTAGTGCTATAACAGTAACATAGAAGGAACATTTGGAAGCACAGAGACAGATGCAAATGAAAACAGTGATGATGGACTGTAGTTCAGGTAAAATCTATTTTTACATCTTTTTCATCTGTACCAAATTTTATGCTAATTTTCCCATATGTAATTTCTGTGTTACAGATGAAAAGACCTGACGGGAAGGAAGAAGAACAAGGAAAGAAGATGTAAAGAAAGTTTTTTTTTTTTTGTTGTTGATTGTTTTTACTATGAGTTTGCTGTTAAAAAAATAAAATAAAAAAATTGTTTGCATCCTTTATGATAGTCTATTGTTGTCATTGTTGTCCACTGTCGTCATCATTCTTTGTTTAAAATTCAGGTCTCTCTGGTAAATGAGTCCCTTGAGGCTCAATGGGATTAATTAAAGGTGGAATTAATGTTATATATGCAAATTCTTTTTCCCCAGAGCGTAAAAGTATGTTATTCAAAGTGTTTAGCATAATTTTGCTGTTTAAATGTAATGTCATAAATGTATGTTTATACTGTTTAAGAACGGCCTCTGTTTTACACAATGTGGTGGGTTGCCAGTTGAGCTTGTTTTGGGCTTGTTTTATGGAGCTGGTTGCTTGTTTCTATCACAAGATCTGGCAACACTGGCAAAGCCTGAAAGAGCTGCTGCAGAGGTACCAAATATTAGCCCCAGAGCCACAGGTTGCAGACCTCTGAGCAAGACAAAAATAATAATAATGATTCTATCTTTGACCGGTTTCATTATTCTGCCCCATCTTTCAACCAGTTGGTCAACTTTAGGGGCTCCCCCCACTCCCTTAAATCAAAGAGATCACTATCAATAGTTGTCATCTGGGAGCAAATGATGACAACGTCTTGACTGTGTGAGGTTTCTGATTAGTTTGTCAAAGTTGTGTCTCTCTTTCCATCCAGCAGATTTCAAACAGATAAAAGTGAGGAGAAAAAAAAATTCCTTTTCTACCCGATGACAGTTTGACAGTAAACACTCCTCACAACGGAGGTGTGTGTCTGTTTTCTCTGCCTCTGTCTGTACAGCTTTGTATCAGAGTCCTTGATTAGTAATCAATGCAGCGTTGCCTGTTTCTATCCAGAGTAGAAAGTATTAATTCTCCCTTCATGTCGCAAAGACATAAACACATAATTACAGATTCTTGATAGCACTCAAAAGATTTCCATGTACATGTATATCTTTTTTTTTTTTATTAAAAACTAAAAAGTTTTAAGAATGGTGAGAAATGTGTGTTAAATAATTATAGACCAATATCATTGTTACCACAGTTTTCGAAGATTTTGGAGAAGTTATTTGCGATCAGATTGGATGGATTTATCAATAAACAGAATATATTAAGTACCAGTTACAGTCAATATGGATTAAGATAGAATACTTCAACATCAATGACTCTTATTGAATTAAAGCTGCAGTATGTAGCTTTTTTTATGAACATATTTCTTCACTCTGTCACTACCTCCTGACAGACTGATGTTAGCCAGGTAATCTCTGAAAAAAATAAAAAAATATTGTCCCCTTGCTTCTCCAGGTGGTAAATAAGCATTTCTAAAAAGAAAAGGTGACCCGCCATTTTCCAGCCAATAAAAACAGAGTTTGTAACCAGCCAATAAAAACAGAGCTTGAATTTGAATCAGCCAATAAAAACAGAGCTTGAATTTGAAATTCAACAGACCACAAGGGGGCAGAGCCACATATGGCTCTGAGGGGGAGGGATCAGAATGCTTTGCCTGTTGAAAATATTTCTAACTGCTGCAGTTCTACAGAAACTGCATACTGAACCTTTAATGGGAAAAAAACAACAACTGCTGTTGACCAGAAAACGAGTTGTGTTAGTATTTATGTTAATCTAAAGAAGGCATTTGATACTAATGACCACACAATTCTTCTTGAGAAGCTGTATAAATATGGTATTAGAGGGCCAGCACTACAGTGGTAAATACAGGTAGTTACTTGAAAGAAAGAAAACAATTTATTCAAATAAATGATGACAGATCTGAACTTTGTAACATTACATGTGGAGTGCCGCAGGGTTCTGTACTTGGACCCAAGTTATTTAATTTATATGTGAATGACTTGGTAGATGTGTCCAAACTTTTTAAATGCGTTTTATTTGCTGATGACACAACATATTTTTTGTTTGGGTAAAGACATAGAACGACTGTTGGAAATGATACAGACAGAATTTGTAAAAATACAAAATTGGTTTCACCTAAATAAATTATCATTAAATTTCTCGAAAAAAAAAAAAAACATTTTACATGATATTCAGCAAAAGTAAAAGGAATATTGATGCACCATTTACAGTAGATGGAATTGAGATTCGTAGAGTTAGTGAAGTGAAGTTTCTGGGTAAGATCATTGATGAAAAATTAACATGGAAACCTCACATAAACAATTTAAGAAAAAAAATCAAAATCAATAGCAATACTGTTTAAAGTAAGGGAACTATTAAATGACAAAGCATTGTTCATGTTATATAATGCAATAATTGTTCCACATTTAATTTACTGCATTGAAGTCTGGGGTAAGGCATGTAAAACGATTACAAATCCTATTTTTATTTTACAAAAAAAGAGCAGTAAGAATTATTACCAGAAAAAATTATAGATATCCATCAAACATATTGTTTTATAAACTAAAGATATTGAAGTTATATGATTTGGTTGATTATAGCATTTTTTTTAAGAATATGAAAAATAGCACAAGAATTTAATCGTTGTTTGAGTTGATGTAGTCTTTAATTTGGTGATGTAGTTAGCTTTGTTGTTTGGTAAATTATTGTTGTGAGTATATTTGGGTAAAAAGGGGCAGACATTATAAGATTATTCTTCATCTGCTGCATTTCATTTTATTTTGAATGTATGTTTTTTATTTTTTGAGTTGTTGATTTTAATGAAATGAATAAATAAAAAAAATATTGCACTTTGATGCTTGTCTTTCTTCCTCAGATTAGTCATCAATTTAAAAAAGAAACACCCTGAAAGGAAAAAAATTGTTAATAAAAGCCTAAAACCAGAAAATTAGAACTCCCAGAGCAAAAACTCGTCAGGCATTTAAAAAAAAACTGGTGTAAAAATCTAACTAGGCAAGCTATGAACGTTTTTTTAATAAATGGAAGATATACAATGTATACCAGGGATGAAAGCTCGATTTCGCTGTGAAGAAAAAAAAACAATCAAAAGAGGCGAAAAGAAAGTGGAGATTAATTTAATCATTTTGCATATTAACACAGACTAATACTTGGAAGCAGCTTTCTGTGTAAATCACTAATGGCCTGTTTTATGAAAACTGGCATTTAAACAGGATGTCGAGGCAGAAAAGGCTGACGGTTTCATCTCCTCTCATTGTCAGACGAGCTGACTCTCAGCATTAAAATGTTCTGACACATACTTCCTTACCACTTTTGGAAAGAGAAAAAAAAAATGCAGCAGACCTCTGGTTTTGCATTTTTAACGCAGCACAACTGTTCATACAGTCACATAACGGCACTCTTGACCCGCCGACCAAAACGCCTTCAGGTTTTACAGGATGCTTTATGGATAATACTACAGAGCTCTAATAGAAAGTCTCACATCAAACACATGGATCGACCTCTGAAGATCTGCTGTTTGAAGGCTGATTAAAAAAAATTGTTGTTGTTGAAAACAAAACATGGAAAGAGTGCAATTGAAGAAGGCTAATGCATCATATCTGATTAAACCTTCTGCTGCGCTGGGGTCAAAACACCCCACATGGCATGATTGTTAAGGCCTCAATGGTCATTTTGACCCAAGGGCAGCAGGAGGGTTAACTGGATATTTACTGGAATCAGCCAATATCCAGTTTGAGCAGTCAATTGGACACTCAGATTTGTATTTAATGGTTATTCTAGTTAATGAAAACACCATAATTCAACAGCAATCAAGTGCAGAGGGACGACTCGATGTGAATTTCTTTGAAATTTAACAAGATAACCACCTGTTTGCTCGAAATTATAGTAAAGATGTATCTCAGTCTAACTTGTCCTTAAGAAATACACTTTAATGTCCAAATCAGCTGCATTTCTTCTGGACAGTGCAGCAAAATGCAGCTGATTGGACGTTTGCTCCAGGAGTTCCAAAGCGAGAAAAAGGTGGCTTTGGTATGGCAAGACAAGTGTCTCATTAATAGCCACTTTTACAAATTAATGAGACACTTGGCTTGCCATATTAGTTGAGGACCCTCTAGTGGTGGAAAATGGTAGTGTTTGTTCAATATTTTCCATGTCAGAATGAATGAAATCATCAGATCTCAGCCAAAAATTAGGTTAAAGTGATGTATCACCTGCATCACGAAGGACCCCACTCACCCAGCACACACACTTTTTGCCCTGCTCCCATCAGGAAGGAGGTTAAGGAGCATTAATGCTACGTTCACACCAAACGCGTTTTGAGCGGCCAAAATGCGCGAAACGCCTCAATGTGGACGCACTGGACGCACTGGTGTTCAGACCGGAACGAGAAGCAGCAGCGGCGGTGGCGGCGGGGTGTGGGAGGAGTTTACAATTCAAAACTTACCCGATATCCCGACTTCCTCACTGACACTCCGCCAGGCAAGGTCCTTTTTCTTTCTCCTTTCTTGAACTCCTCCATACTTGAACACGAATTTGCGGGTTGTTTCTGTGTCTCACAAACAATACGTCACACTTGCGCAACATCCGTCCCCTCGTTACCGTGTGACATAGCTGTAACTCTCCCTGATTGGTTCAGCTTTTTCAAGTCGAGCGGCGGGGGCTGCCGCGGGCACCGCATGCATGGAAAACGCTCTGCCGCCCCTTCCGCGCCGCTCAAAACAGACGTGACGCGACGCACGACCCCTAGAGGCTCGTCCCCCATTGACTTTGCATGTAAACCGACTGCTCCTGCAGCTCAAAACGCGTTCGTGTGAACGTAGCATCAGTGTAGAACCACTAGAAAGCGGAACAGCTTCTACCCGGCTGTTAGACTCATGAATATATAACCAGAATAATCACTGTGAAATATCACATCATGCTGCTGCTGATCTGTTTCATGTTGCTGCTGATCTGTTTCATGTTGCTGCTGATCTGTTTCATGTTGCTGCTGATCTGTTTCATGTTGCTGCTGATCTGTTTCATGTTGCTGCTGATCTGTTTCATGTTGCTGCTGATCTGTTTCATGTTGCTGCTGATCTGTTTCATGTTGCTGCTGATCTGTTTCATGTTGCTGCTGATCTGTTTCATGTTGCTGCTGATCTGTTTCATGTTGCTGCTGATCTGTTTCATGTTGCTGCTGATCTGTTTCATGTTGCTGCTGATCTGTTTCATGTTGCTGCTGATCTGTTTCATGTTGCTGCTGATCTGTTTCATGTTGCTGCTGATCTGTTTCATGTTGCTGCTGATCTGTTTCATGTTGCTGCTGATCTGTTTCATGTTGCTGCTGATCTGTTTCATGTTGCTGCTGATCTGTTTCATGTTGCTGCTGATCTGTTTCATGTTGCTGCTGATCTGTTTCATGTTGCTGCTGATCTGTTTCATGTTGCTGCTGATCTGTTTCATGTTGCTGCTGATCTGTTTCATGTTGCTGCTGATCTGTTTCATGTTGCTGCTGATCTGTTTCATGTTGCTGCTGATCTGTTTCATGTTGCTGCTGATCTGTTTCATGTTGCTGCTGATCTGTTTCATGTTGCTGCTGATCTGTTTCATGTTGCTGCTGATCTGTTTCATGTTGCTGCTGATCTGTTTCATGTTGCTGCTGATCTGTTTCATGTTGCTGCTGATCTGTTTCATGTTGCTGCTGATCTGTTTCATGTTGCTGCTGATCTGTTTCATGTTGCTGCTGATCTGTTTCATGTTGCTGCTGATCTGTTTCATGTTGCTGCTGATCTGTTTCATGTTGCTGCTGATCTGTTTCATGTTGCTGCTGATCTGTTTCATGTTGCTGCTGATCTGTTTCATGTTGCTGCTGATCTGTTTCATGTTGCTGCTGATCTGTTTCATGTTGCTGCTGATCTGTTTCATGTTGCTGCTGATCTGTTTCATGTTGCTGCTGATCTGTTTCATGTTGCTGCTGATCTGTTTCATGTTGCTGCTGATCTGTTTCATGTTGCTGCTGATCTGTTTCATGTTGCTGCTGATCTGTTTCATGTTGCTGCTGATCTGTTTCATGTTGCTGCTGATCTGTTTCATGTTGCTGCTGATCTGTTTCATGTAGCTGTGTTCATTCGTGCTCATCTGCTCACATAGACGTTCGTGCTGCTGTTCGGCATATTGTTTTTATGCTACTAGTGCTTAGTGTATTTTTAGTTAACGTTAGTAGTTCATATCTTAGATCTTATTACTGTTTTTATTTTACACACATTTTATACTTTTGTTAGGTGTAACTGGGACCCTGTGTACACAGTTTCTTTCCACCATATGCACCACATGTGGTGAGAACAACAAATAAAGAACCTTTAATCCTTGATTAAATATGGGTAAAAAACAAATATGTCGCTTCGCTGTATAAATTGCAGGCGTGCTAATGTATGCAAAAACTGTAACTTATACAGCAAAAATTACAGTATTCCTAATGTTAAGCCTTTTCAGTTGGGCTTAGTTGTACAAACACCTGTCCAACCTGGAGGACATTTGCAGGTTTCCTTGGACAGATAAACCAATGTTGTGCTCTTCTGAAAAATATTTTTTTTTCTTGCTTTTTTATTTTTTTACTGCATAACCAAATTGTTTAACTCAATCAGAAGTTATACAACAAATCCGGCTGTTAATTGTGCTCCTTAGAAAGAAATAGAAATGACTAATAGTAGAATTGGCAGGTCAAAGCTGTAAAGAATTGGTCTTCTAGATCACACGCACAAAAATATTCTGATTGGTGAATCTCTAATCCAATGAATAAATGCACATCTGTTTATTACAGTGCTTTAAGTGGAAAAAAACAAGTGCCGGTACCCTCCCTAATGTCATAATAATATGCATACCTGCAAACTCAGAAGGGATGAAAAAGGTGACAAACGTTGCGCCAACCCCCCCCCGAAAGATTTTGTAATTTTTTAACATGCTTCAGGTAAAAGTCATTTACTAACCTGATTTAATGAGGACATAAATAGGAAAGATTGTGTCAACCAAAAAATTAACAACCAACAACAGCAGCAAGTCAAATACAGCAGAACATTTTGCTAACAATGCGCTGCTCCGAGTCAACAGATGCATTTAAAAACTTAAGACTTATCTCTTCAGACAGGCTTTTGGTTAATTTTGTACAATGACTTTAGCGTTTATGTTTTACCTTTTTGTATAGTACTTCTGTGATTTTATTTTTCCTTTTGTAAAGCACCATGTGACTCTCATGTCTGTGAAATGTGCTATATAAATAAAACTTACTTACCAACAGTAAAAACTCATTTCTTAAATATGCTGGTGAAGATGTTTTGCCAGAAAATTTTGAATAAAGTAGAAGCCATTTCCTGCATTCTTTTAACAAGTTGTTAAACATCTATGTTTACCTACAAGTAAACATGATTCACTAACTATTTTAGAGACATCTAACAAAATAAAGTCAGGTCCTGTGGACAGATTAAATTTTTATTTATTTATTATTATTGATCATGAATCAGGATATTTTAGAGACACCTCATTCAACTAGTTCATATAGACATCATCCTGTTTTTAAATTCACTCCTGTGGCTAAGATAATGAAATTAATGTGACAATTTATCACAGTGGCTTTAGGGGTGCAACTGACTTTTATTTTGTTCATTTTTATTTAGTTTTATCACAACATGCCATTTTACTAAAACAATGGTTACACTCCACTGCATGTATAAAAACATTAACTTTACCCACACGTTGGAGGAGTTACTTCTGCCTCCCTCTGTCGCGCTGCAGTTTTTTTTTTTTTTACAGATTTCGCTGTCGTCTCCTCCCCCTGTCTATCCTGAGGTTGTGATTGGCCAAAATGACGCGCTCCACCAAAGATGTTTTATTGTCGACAGATGCATTGCTGTTTCTTGAAATCCAGTCAGGGGGAAATGATGCATTCTAAATACTTGGGTCTTTCAAGTGGAGAAGACAAAAATAAGTTCCGGAACGCACCTTGCGCTTAAAAAAAGTCCCGGTACTCTCAGGGTTAAATTTTAGAAGTGGCGGAACTGGGCTCCGGTGAGTTCCAGCCCACTTAAAGCACTGGTTTATTATCAAAGCTGCCATTTTAGTTGCATTCATATTTAGCTTATTTTGATTTGCCTCATAAAGCAGAGTTTCCTTTAAATCCTTCAACGGGGTGTGAGTCGGCTTTGAAAGCGTTAAGTTTCATCATGCCTTGATCGAGTTCAGCTGCAGTGTTTCCTTTCCCGTCTGAGGCAAATTCAAAAACAACTCTCACCTTCCACACAGCTTCTCTCCATTCTGTCTCCCTCATCAAGCTTTCCAAGCGTGCACCTTCTCAAACTTTAATCTTTTCGTATTCAATTCGTTTCACAACATCTCATCACAAGGTTATCTCACTTTTCGAAAGACATTTCCCCTTTTAGCCTCGCCCCCCCCCGTAGGGATTCGATAATTTCAGCATCTCCCTGTCTGTTCGTTACAGGCTCGCTCCCCTGAAACAAAGAACTGGCAGTCGCACAAAGAGCTGTTCTTGATGCAGATATAAGTGCTTTACAAATTGGAAAATAAATAAATATGTAAAAGCTAAACCACTTTTATCACTCTGCAAATGTGATGCATACTCATGAGAAGCAGCTTGTTTCAATGGTTTTTACTCAGAATCGGACCAAAATACACAATGCTCCCACTGGTTCATCGTGTCAACAACATGTTGGGGAAAATAGCACAAACTCTCTCATATAGGCTGAAAATGAAAACAATTCGGAAAGAGGATGTTTTTTTGTCATGTGCCCACTTCCATTTTTGTTGTTGTTTTTTTATAGCATCAGAGTGTATCCCTGACGCCTGCTGTTCGGTGTTGTTTTGGTCACAGCATGAGGTCGGCTTCAATCCACTGCCTAGCAGACCTGTCTGAAATCAATGACCAACAGGACACAATGTGTAATTCTGCTCTCTGACAGGATCTATTGATTGTGGCAGACTTTGTCATGATGTGCATCTGAGAAAGGAAGATAACTTTTAGCAACTTTTAGCAAATGTATGACACCAAATGTTAAAAACAAACCATTTTCCAACATATACAAGTATTCAAAAGATCAAGACGTTCCGTCAGCTGAAGAATTTTGTGTATTACAATCTTTACACAAAGAGGGTGTGCAACTAAAAAGGGATGTTAAGCGGTTTGTGTCGAGACGTGCTCTGAAGAGCAGAGCACTTTGTTTGGCCTTGCTCAGGTAAATCACTAACGGCCAACCAGCAGCAGGCGAGTCACTGAATCCTTATGAGCTGAAGATCTAACAGGCAATAGATTTTATAAGTGAAGCTAAAATAACACGATGTTAGAACGACTGCTGATGACTAGAACTAAAAATAATTTTCATTTATTAATTTTCAAAGATAGTCAAATAGTAGATATTTCAAAGATAATGCATTACCTTTAAATATCCAAATGCATTTTGTTAAAAGACAAAGTTGTTATAATCTTAAGGGGACAGAGATGTTTGTAAAACCACAATTCAGAACTAGTTTGAAGGGACGTTCTACCTCAATCCAGGGAATTAGATTATGGAATGGCTTGGAGAATGTAGTTAAAAATGCCAAGTCAATGTTTACATTTAAGAAAATGATCAAAACAAATGTGTTAAAAAATATATATGAAATAGCGTAATGTGTATTGTATTAGTTAGAAAATTAGAAAGAGTTAGTCATTTTGTACTGTTGGTTGAAGATTATTATTGTTTAATCTGATTGTTGGAAAAAGTTGGTTGAAGATTATTATTGTTTACATGGTTGATTATTGTTGTTTAATCTGATTGTTGGAAGTAAGGGGCAGATATAATAAGATTTATTCTTCTTTCTGCTACCTTTCATTTTTTTTATATTTTGTACACTATCATTTATGAGATTGTCTTGTATTGTTTCTTTTGTAAAAAATGAACAAATTTAATAAACATAAACATAAACAAAGATAGTCAGACTACACCTTATGTACTTTTTTTAAAATAGTGAATTGATGCCTAATAATGTACCAATTGAAATATTCACAGGGTGTGACAGTGATAACACTCAGCTTGTGCAAACAGCTGAACACCATGGAGACAACCCAGCAGTGTCCACAGACAAACTCACTGCCTTTGCCAGCCTTCCTCATGCATATACTGTACAGGGGGTCCCCGACTTACGAGCGCTCTTACTTACGAGGTTCCGGACTTACAAGCTCACTAACGAACAGTAAGTTTGTAAAGAATATACAGAAAATACAGCACTTTTATGTGTTTTTAGATGAAAGTGTGTTAGCTAACCATTTGGAAACAAGTTTCTGAGCATGTTTATGAACTAGTATGAATGTTTGTGATGAAAAACGAGTGTTCGTAGTAGAGCTAGCATAGATTTTCCGACTTACGACCGAAAATACGGACTTACGAGAACACGTGTTTCGTGTTCCGACGTATGAGATTTCCGTCTTACGAGATAGTCGTAACTGTATTATGATGTCATTTACATGTTGCCATTTCTTTGCTGAGGCTTTTGTTTGCAACTTTCACACTGTGTCCCATCTAGGACACCGTGTTTCCATCTATTTTCAATTCGAATTTTGAGCGAATTTTTTAAAATTCGCAAAAATGTAAATAAAAATTAATGCAAATCAGAAGTGTTTCCATCAACTGGCTTGAAGCAAATCCACCAGGCCATGTAAAGTGGCATTACGTCAGACGTCAGCGTTACGCATGTCTACAGTAAACAGGAAGTAGCGGTTCAAAACAGGAACCGAACCACACATCTCGGCAAAATGAAGAGAATATTTCAGGAATGTGTTGCTATCGGGTAAGTTGTATTTATTCTGTCATGCCAACTAGTTTTAGCAATGTTACAGCGGAAACAGCTGATCAGTCACATGACGTGAATGTTCGCTATGTAGTAATATAGGACGGGGTCAGTTTACTGACTTACCTATATTTTAGATGTATAAATTGGCAGGGTTTAGACTGACACAAAAATACATCATTAATTAAACGAGTTCTCTCTTTTTCAGCTTAATACCAATAATTCTATACCTTGACCAGATGTAATTCACAGGAAACGTTAAACTTATGTTGGTACAGCAGGACTGCACCATTTATTTAACATAATTATAAATTACATCACACATTTGTACATGATTGGTTGATTATTTTTCCTATAATTAACTTCAGCACAGATGAAATATAGGAACAACAGAACAAGTGAAGGATGATATTTTACTCATTTCTGCTGGTACATTAACTTAGTTTCTGGCTTAGGAAGATAAAGGTTTAGGAGGAGAAAAGTTAAGAGTCAGGGAGTTATCTTGATGTGTTTTAACCAGAAACATGGCAGCTCTCCGGCCGAACTCGGCTACACGTTGGTACCCTTGGCAAAGCATTTGACGACTTTTACCTCGTGAAGATGGTCAGTCTCCCTCGGTCCAGTTTGGTCAGTTCGTTTACCGTTCTCAGCGTCTCCAGACGTGCGCCTTGACTCGAACCGAAAGTAACAGCAGCTCCTGGTGTTGTTGTTCAAGATAAGACGTTCCGTAAAGGAATGTCAATAAAGTGAAGCTTTTAACAGCTTGAAATAGATTTATAACTTGGCATGTTATAAATCTTTTAACTGAATGACGTGGTCATTAGCGTGTTGACCAGACGATCATCAGTTCTTTGGGGAGCCTCATCAGGGCATTGAGGTCCTCAGCAAACTCCTCAGTTCCAGCAAAAGCTTAGAACTTTAAGGAAGGATCTGTGATCAGTGACTTGTTGTTCTTCTCTGATTGGTCCAAACAAACCAGTGGATGAAGGTCACTCGGATAGGAGAAGATCAGTTTTTAGAACAGAGAAGAAGTTGTTTAGAATGAAGACAGAGAAACAGATTAGACTGGAGCCAGCTTCATAAAACAACTGATTAAAACTGTGTTCTAACTTCTAACAAAACTGATCGAGTTCAGTCTGACATATTAATTCACTTTCACCGTTTGATTCATCATATGAAGAAGTGATCATTATTTTGAAATAACATTGGATTTCCAACTTGAATTAAACAGTTTGAATTAAACAGTCTTTGACTTAACAAACATTGAATTCAATAATGCTTATACAAGTAACACAAGGTTATTCATTAACACAAAAAGAGGAATAAGAGAGTCTCTTATGACTTATTGTGTTTTGATTCAAAATAATGTAATAAAATAGTGTTAATGTCCTTTTTCTGAGAGTATCAGTGAAAAGGTGTCACTGGGACAGTTCAAGTATCAGAACGGGCATGGTCATGCCCACTACATCTCCCCCCTTTTGGAAGTCATCGCCAGTCCTTGGGGATGGGGTCCAACACGAAAGGAAACCTTGAACTGTCTCTGATCTTGAAGTAATCCAGCAAGTGGAAAAAAAAAATCAAAAATTATAATCCCATAAAGTTTTTGGAAATTCCATACTGTTCGTAGGTAATCCCATTGCGGTAAGCTTTTAATCCCTCGGAAAACTGAGTCTGTTAACTCTTGGAAAACAAAGTCTGTGATCCTTTGGAAAACAAAGTCTTATAATCCACAACGATAATTCCACAGCAGTAATTCCATATCGATTAGAGTTGGTGATTTCATCAGCAACAATTGTTTTTATAATCAGCATGTAGAGGGGATCCCTCGATTGACGCAGAGGAGGCGACCCTTGGATGAAGGTTGAAGACCAACGTTGAAGTATCAGGTCCCCACATCGAAGGTTGAAGGCTGGTTGGTTTCCAGTCCGTGCCACTCTGGTTCTATGTGTCATGCAATTATGTGGTTTTAGGTGGGCCTATGATTGGGATTTTACATTAGCCTCACCTATATGCACCTGGTATGTAAGCTATCATGGTTTAGATCAGCTATAACTACCAATTAAGGGGTGGATCATTCATCAAAAGTTAAATATAGGGATCTACGTCTATAAAAGGTTCAGGAGGGCTTCTGTAACGAAGGCCTCTTCTTCCAAACTATTCCTCCATTCATAATTTAAGTTAAATTAACTAAGATAGAAAAGAAAATGTAGTTTGCTCTAAATGTCTGTTGTCCTTTAAAACGACGACGTAGGATTTGGTGTTCCCTATAAAATTTAGAAGTCTATGGCGAGACTCATCAAAAATGAATAGATGATCTAGAATAGAAACGATCGAATCGGTTCAATATAGAAATTGTGAGACCAGTGTAGTTTATGGTACCTAAAGTAGCTTTAAACTACATTGACCCTTCATTGACTGAGGTTTAACAAAATGAAACTGCATGTTGGCATAGTTAAATCCATTTAAGTCTTTAACTTATCATTAATAAAAACCTCTTTTGGCTGGGAGTGTTCAAAAACAATACCAAGCTTCAACAACAACAAAAGTAGCAATTAAGCAACTAGAAAACAACGTTTCACTGCTTCAACTCACTCCTGTCGTCAGATTCCAACGTGTATCACACAATAAAAACAGGTCTTAGCTTTATAACCGATGTCAATTAAATCCTGCAGATTTAAATGGTTGTTAAGGTTAGTTTTTTGTTGTGGGTTTTTAGACTTAGCGTTTCTAAGTTCTAGTTGGAACGGTTTCTTTTAGCAACTAATATAGTTTAAACTGTTTAGTTTATTTACTATCGTGTGCTTGGACGACCTTAATTTCCCATGAAGTCTGTGAGTTTGCGAGATCTTTGTCGTTTGTGGGGTTATTGAAATATTTGTCTTTGTCTTGGGCATGACCTAACATCACCCCCCTGAGGTCATGGGGGACCACGAACACAGGTGAGGACGTCCGTCCATGGGCACAAGTTAGGATGCCAATGTTTAGTTTAAGCTGTTTTCGCAGCTGAGAGTAGACAGTACACAGGAACCTTTTAGGTTTCGGCCAACGTTTCTTCTTACGTTTACCTCTTTCTGTGTAATTCAGGTGTGTCACAACTGTCGGCGTAGTCGCAGGTGTGTCTGATTGTTCAGACCGCGACGGGTCACTGTTGTTAGTGTGCGAGCGTTTCCCCCCTTTGTCTGAAGAGGGGCTCTTTGAGTCTGTAGAAACTATGTCGTTTCTGATTAGTTCTAGACTCAAATGCTCTTGAACCAAGGTTTCATCGAAAGCTTGGCTGATTGCCGATTTATCTATCCCAGAGGACAGAACAGCGTCTTCGGTGTGGGATCCGTGGATCTCCACACCTTCTTCTACCTGTGGTAGGTAGTGTTCAGTGAGTGCTGATTGTTCCAGCTCGCAGAGGATGTTCTCATGTTGGGCCAGGGTTGGGTCCAACTGTTGGGACTCTTCTGCCTCATCTCTATTTGAAGGTTCACTTACCGGGCTAGTGTTCTCGGTTGAGGAGTCATCCGTGCCTTCTGCGGTACCGTCTGTTAGACAGACCGTGTCATGACCTTCAGGATCTTGTTGGCTGTCAGCATTTTGTTTGCTGTCAGCATCTTTATTTTCAACATCTGAGGCATCTGTGTTAATGTTATTAATGTTAACTGTGAGCTCTGAGTTTTGTGAAAGATAGTGCTGCACATTGCTCCAGGTAGGTCAATGTTGATAGTGTCATTATCAATGATAACGTCACTCATTGTATCAGGTTGGTCAAGCACTGTAACATTCAAATCTACTAACAAACTACTTACTTCCTCTGTCTCTTCCGAGCATAGAGGTGTTTTGCCTTTTTTCTGGGGCATTCGTGACTCTTTGCATGTCTCGAACTGTTCTGTTCGAGGCGCGGGAGGTGCAGTTCCGAGGCTCGGGGGTTTCTGTTGGGACCACGCATTGTTACATGAGTTTAGGTCCTCATACTTCAATTTCTTTTGAAGTTCACCCACCGGTAGACCTTGGTTTTCACCCACCTGGTTCGTTCGGAACCATTTTGGGTCTCTTAAAGAGTGAACACCTACCTTTTGTGGTTCGTTGCTTGTCTCAGATTCTTCAATCTGAGGTGCTTTAGGAGCGGGGCTCCCTTTAAACCATTGTGAGTCACTGTTCCAGCTGGCACCAACCTTTCGTTGTTTGTCAGTTTTAAAATCTTGTTTATTCTTGCTTGCATTATCCAACCTTTCTAACAACCGACGTATGTTCTCCATCTCCTCTGAGGTCAGAGGGCCTTTGATACGACAGCGTTTATTCTCGCTTTCTATAGGAGAGAGAACCTCTTCTATTTTTAGCGACTGGGATACGACCTTTTGACCTGGGCACACCTCAGAGGGTGTTTTGCTTTGCATGTGAGCCTCAAAAGCAGTTACAGCACCCTGTATAATTTCATCCAAAGATGTTACTTCTAATTGACACCAGGTGTACAATGGCAACTTGAATCTAATATCAGAGATTAGATTATTTCTGAAAACAGATTTGAAAAGCGTCTGCTCTTCAAGTCCCGGTTCCATTATGTCGCCTGCATACGCCTTGAAAATCCTGTCAAAGAAATGCAAAGGATGTTCATCTTTTTCCTGCAAGACATTTCGGGCAGCTAAGTAGTCACCACACAATGAGAGAGATTTTCTCTCTGTGCGAGGTGCAGGGGGAGCAGGTCCTCGGCTTCGGGGTCCCTCTTGGTACCCTGTGATGTATGAGTCTACTAGAGGCACATACTGTATGAGCCTTGGACGCGCACCTTCTTGAACTTCCATCTTTGTTTTGATTTTTGTGAAAATCAATAAGACAGTTCGTATTTTAATGTGTGCAAATAAATCTTCACTTTTAAATGTGGCATTGAGTCAATCAAACTAACCAGCTGTGTGGTATAAGTGTTTCACCGTGTAATAAGTATTTCTATTCATAGGTACCTTCTTTCAGGACTTACCCTTAATGAACCTGTAAAAGTTAAATGCAAGCAGTGTTAACTTTAAATATAACTTATTTTTTAACAACAGTTACTAACCAACACAAGCATGATTTTCGTTTTACTTACTCAAAAACTTTTTAAAAGATTTGAAATAAATGCAATATTCACACTAAAATGTTCCCAGGAAGCTGCTCCATCATGCCTTAAAAAGATGTATTGCAGTTTGGCTAAACTGTTTTGCTGTATTTTGACAGTTATCAGGAGTGAAAATAGGATTTCTTGTTAGTTATTTTAAATATTTTTTATTTAAAATAAACTGGAGTTTTTGTATGCTCAACATAACATTACAGATGTTATTCCAAATAAAAATTTGTGATTTTTATTAATTTGTGGTTATTTGACATCCTCAAATTTGTTCTGCTATCTTTGTTTTGATTTTTGTGAAAATCAAGTCAGCAGATGCTTTTTGTTTGTTATTTTAAACTTTTTATTTAAAATAAACTGGAGTGCACAGAATAACTTTAAAAGATGTTGTTTTAAAATAAATGCAGAGGGTTTAGCATCTATTCTGTGTAAATGTTTCTTGTTCTCATACTTTTAAACCAGCAGATTGCAGGTTTTCAAAGCTGAAATTTACCACAATGTGACTGTAATTACTCATTCTGGCCGCTATAGAGGCGCTGTTGGCTCTAAGGCCGCGTTGACTACCTTTTAGCATTTAGCCGTAGCTTTAAACTAAATCGGATAAACGTCAACTTTTGGGATGAGTTTTAGCCTGGATGTGACAATCGCCTAAACAAACGTTCATTTAAGAAACGAATGGATTTGTTTAAAATGTTTAGAACAAGTTCTGTGAACTTTTAGATATAAAAAGAAACGATCTTTTTCCTTTTTTTCTCTATCTGGGTCACGTCACTTCCGTTGACGTGTCGTTCGTGTTGCATTTAGGGACGTGCGTGCAGTCGGACGTTTGAGTTCTACCGACGTCTAAACGCTCTAAAACCCCTTTAAATATCTCAAAACACCGCGGTTAAACAGTTTCTGACGATATTTTATGCCTAGAACCGAAACAAGCCAGACAATCTGTCAGAATTGTGTGAACAAAACTGAAATTCGACGATCAACTGCGTATCACGTGATCACCTTGAACCAACCACAGCATGACAACAGATGTTATGATAGCGTCAGCATATAGCTTATCAAACCTAGACTCTTTTTCAACTCATAAAACGCTAAAATTCACCACAAAAATTCCGTGAACGAATCGTTTCACATCAGAACAGTTTTACCAAGCTGCGCCCAGTAAAAATAGCAAGATAAATGTCGCCAACACGGACTTTTTTCCGTACAGCAACCCGTCAGAGCTAAAATGGACCGGGTCAGAACCAGATCCGACAGCTTCAGACTACTAGATGCTATTATTCCTGCTTAAAATGTAACGATACCACTCGACAGCAATTTTCAGATGAACTATGAAGCTCTTATGCCTCTTTTCCACCGCTCGGCTCGGCTCGGGTTGGATCGGCTCAGGTCGGCTCAGTTCGGGTCGGGTCACATCTATGTTCTGTTTCCACAGCTTTTTTGTACCCCTTCTGTGGGCGGGGTCCAGAATCCTACTCGTCTTACCACATGGTGGCAGTAGTGTTCCTCAAGCTATTTACTACAGTACTAGCCACCACTAGAAGAAGAACACAATAAAGACTTTGTATCACATATTATCAATTCTATCAAAAACCACATAGCTGATATTTTTCAAAAAAATCTAGTGTGATCACAACATATTCATACACGAAATGTATCCTGTTGGAGTTATTTGAAATAAAATTCAATGTTTTATAGACATAAATGTGTCAACCTACGTCCATTATTTTCTACTTTGTATTACATATTATCAATTCTATCAAAAACCACAAAGCTGATATTTTTCAAAAAAATCTAGTGTGATCACAACATATTCATACACGAAATGTATCCTGTTGGAGTTATTTGAAATAAAATTCAATGTTTTATAGACATAAATGTGTCAACCTACGTCCATTATTTTCTACTTTGTATTACATATTATCAATTCTATCAAAAACCACAAAGCTGATATTTTTCAAAAAAATCTAGTGTGATCACAACATATTCATACACGAAATGTATCCTGTTGGAGTTATTTGAAATAAAATTCAATGTTTTATAGACATAAATGTGTCAACCTACGTCCATTATTTTCTACTTTGTATTACATATTATCAATTCTATCAAAAACCACAAAGCTGATATTTTTCAAAAAAATCTAGTGTGATCACAACATATTCATACACGAAATGTATCCTGTTGGAGTTATTTGAAATAAAATTCGAATTTTTATAATTTATTTTCGTTGTGCAAACACAGGTTTTGGAAAAAGTCAAAGCGAAACTACTTTAAATGCAGCACATTTGACCATACGTGACAATATTAAAGCGTGGTTAAGCTCAGGAGCCCTCGTACTATTAAAGTCAGCTATGAAATATATTTTATATCTGTTCATTGAGCTACATTTAAAGACATAAAGCCGCCCGCGCGCCGCGTGTTACTCGTGGCGAAACTACTTTTTAAAATCGTGCAGTTTTGAGCAGTACGTGATTTTATTAAGGACACGTTCAGCTGAAGACCCATCTTTGCTATAAATTTAAAAAATAACAATTGTTTTTACCGTGTTATTCATGTAAAAGTCCTGCCGTGGTAGCTTCCCTCGCTTCCGTAAAAACAGCTCTCGTCTCCTCCTCCCTCCTTCCGGAGCGGGTGAGCTCGCTTCAGTACACCTCTGAAAGCAGCCCGAAAATCTCAGGAAATCTCGCGCGGCTCCGCTCGGAATAGCCGGTGGGAAAGGATGAAAGGGGGTCTCTGCGACGCACATATGACGTAACATCCGACCCGAGCCGACCGGTGGAAAAGGGGCATTAGGCACAGTTTTGACACGGAGGTCAAACGTAGATGCGCGTTTATCTGTGACACGTCAGCAAAGAGTCCAAACGACTCAGAACCAGAACCACACAGCAACATCAAATTTTAACCCAAAAACTTCAACACACGTTTAAAAGTTGAGTAAAGACAATTCCTCAGCTTCAAGTGACATTAACCAGCAGTTTCCTGCAGCCTGACACACTTTCCCAGCCAAAAAACTATCGTTTTCAGAGTCTAAAAACTTGGACAAAATTATGCCAACATTCAAAGTACAGAAATATTAAATATTAAACTTTTCAGAGACCTGTTCACGGGCCACCAATGTAGTAATATAGGACGGGGTCAGTTTACTGACTTACCTATATTTTAGATGTATAAATTGGCAGGGTTTAGACTGACACAAAAATACATCATTAATTAAACGAGTTCTCTCTTTTTCAGCTTAATACCAATAATTCTATACCTTGACCAGATGTAATTCACAGGAAACGTTAAACTTATGTTGGCACAGCAGGACTGCACCATTTATTTAACATAATTATAAATTACATCACACATTTGTACATGATTGGTTGATTATTTTTCCTATAATTAACTTCAGCACAGATGAAATATAGGAACAACAGAACAAGTGAAGGATGATATTTTACTCATTTCTGCTGGTACATTAACTTAGTTTCTGGCTTAGGAAGATAAAGGTTTAGGAGGAGAAAAGTTAAGAGTCAGGGAGTTATCTTGATGTGTTTTAACCAGAAACATGGCAGCTCTCCGGCCGAACTCGGCTACACGTTGGTACCCTTGGCAAAGCATTTGACGACTTTTACCTCGTGAAGATGGTCAGTCTCCCTCGGTCCAGTTTGGTCAGTTCGTTTACCGTTCTCAGCGTCTCCAGACGTGCGCCTTGACTCGAACCGAAAGTAACGGCAGCTCCTGGTGTTGTTTTCAAGATAAGACGTTCCGTAAAGGAATGTCAATAAAGTGAAGCTTTTAACAGCTTGAAATAGATTTATAACTTGGCATGTTATAAATCTTTTAACTGAATGACGTGGTCATTAGCGTGTTGACCAGACGATCATCAGTTCTTTGGGGAGCCTCATCAGGGCATTGAGGTCCTCAGCAAACTCCTCAGTTCCAGCAAAAGCTTAGAACTTTAAGGAAGGATCTGTGATCAGTGACTTGTTGTTCTTCTCTGATTGGTCCAAACAAACCAGTGGATGAAGGTCACTCGGATAGGAGAAGATCAGTTTTTAGAACAGAGAAGAAGTTGTTTAGAATGAAGACAGAGAAACAGATTAGACTGGAGCCAGCTTCATAAAACAACTGATTAAAACTGTGTTCTAACTTCTAACAAAACTGATCGAGTTCAGTCTGACATATTAATTCACTTTCACCGTTTGATTCATCATATGAAGAAGTGATCATTATTTTGAAATAACATTGGATTTCCAACTTGAATTAAACAGTTTGAATTAAACAGTCTTTGACTTAACAAACATTGAATTCAATAATGCTTATACAAGTAACACAAGGTTATTCATTAACACAAAAAGAGGAATAAGAGAGTCTCTTATGACTTATTGTGTTTTGATTCAAAATAATGTAATAAAATAGTGTTAATGTCCTTTTTCTGAGAGTATCAGTGAAAAGGTGTCACTGGGACAGTTCAAGTATCAGAACGGGCATGGTCATGCCCACTACAGCTACGTCAGAACTGAGTCGGCAAATCTGTTTCCATTTCTCGTTTTGCGCATCAGCGCTGTTTCGAAAAACCCAAAAACCACCTCAAGCGAGCATATCAACTTTTTTGTGAATTAGAGGAAGTTAATTCGAATGTTGCCGTTTCCATTCACCTTTTCTGATGCGATACTTCAAAATGTGCATCAAGAAACCTTGATGGAAACACGGCTAGTGTGAGATATGACATTTTTTGTTCACACCTCCACTTCCCTCGTGTTTCTTTTTTCTTATCTAAACGAAAAGGGCAGCGCCTCCCATGAGGCCGCAGCCTCAGACATCTACGTCTTCCCATGTCTGTTTGTTTGTGTTTTACTTGAATGGGCTGTATTGAAATGTAATTTTGTTGTACTTCGGTGCAATGACAATAAAACTCATTCCAATTCTGATTCTGCTGGTGAAGATTGTCAGTCATCCAGGACATGGTAAATCCAAAAAAGGTTAAAGGACAACACCCACCGTGACAGTAACAATTCACCATATTGGAGAATTACTGTAGTATTTTATGAATTTTATTTTCATTTTTGCATTTGGGCCAGGCGAGGGTTAAAAAAAAAAAAAAAAACAACCCACTCCCGAAGGAATCCGGAAACCTGGCCGAAAAGTCCCGAAGGGTCATGCCTTTTGTTACATGATCTCCACCCAGAAGGCAGAAGGTAGGAGTGAGTTTCCATGGAGGTTTATGAGAGAGAGTGCGTTAAAACTTTATATTTCCTGGTGCATTTGTGTGTATGGACCAGCGCTCTGATTTTATTTATTATTTATTTTATAACACCGCTGCGGACCTGTTGCTTGATTCATTCTGCCCCTGAGGAGCGAGCCCGCGCGCGGTCTCTGGCTCCTCGTTCCGCTCCGCTGGTCACCTTTGAAGTTCCTCGTGCCGGTGTAATTTGCTCCCTCGAGTGTATGTATCTGCTCTTATCTCTCGTCAGCCTTGTTGCAGCAGCACGGGTCGTGAAGCATGCGCGCGGGCAGAGCAGCTGCGAGGCTGGGTGCCTTTCTCATCACGGGGCGAGAAATGCGGGGCGATGCGGAAATGAATGAATTTGTCGCGATCAAACGAATTAAACTAGTAGTGGATGCTCGCTCAGAATATGATGACATGAGTGAGCGACAGCAGGATTAATCAACAGGCAGCTTTATGGAATATTTAAAAATGCTTCCTTGTTCTTTTCCTCTGCTCGCCTGGAACTCCAAGGCGTCACTTTGGTGACGTGAATGCCCAAGTGAATGCCCATATATGGAGAGGAGCAGATTTTCCCGGAGCTGCATGCTAAAATCTGCTATAAATCATGAAATAACACATTTAGTGTTATTTCTCCACAATATAAGTAAACGCTCCTGTATTATTTTTAAATAAACTAATAAATATTAATGGCGATGCAATTTGAAAACATGGTGGGTGTTGGACTTTAAAAACAAAACAACTGGACTTTCAACCATGTGTTCAGCGTGGCCCCTTTGTGGGTGGGACTAACAAAGACCCATATGATCCTCTATTGTGAAGAGTGAGAGGTCAATCTGCATGTGTCGATCTGCATTATGCAAGCTTACAGAACACCTCAGCTTTATGAATCCTACACTCGTTTCTCTGACATGAGAAAGCGCCTCGGATGAAAAGCAAAATGTCTTCCATTACAAATAAAGTCAATTTGTTATGTTTTTAATCTTTTTTGGATTCTGATTCTGAACACAAGGTTTAAACTGAGAATTGTCTGAAACATCTTTCCATTATTTTAGTGCATCGATCTTTCTGAGTTCCATTCCACGTCATTGGTTATTCCAGTGGTTTGTCAGATGCATTTTAAAAGGGGATCATGTGTGTATATCACAGAAAATGTTAAAAAAGAAGACATCAGTCATCCAGGTCCTAGCAGACCTCAAACTCATGGCAACTGGACTTGCTTTCCGGTTCCTTGAGGAGGTTTCACCTCCATCAGTTTGATTAAAGATTAGGAGCTTCAGGCTTATAATTCATAGATTACCTGCAACTGAACTAAGAGGATAGAGTGGTTTGGAAGAAGGCATCTACATTTAAAAATAAAATAAAATTAAAAATAAATTAAACAGTAAAACAGAAACAGCACTGTTCAACAATTATAATGCAGCAATGGCTTCCCACCCCCACAATCTCTGAATGAATATTGTGACCGAAACAGTTTACTAGTTGTTTTAGTTGGTAAACGTCTCAGCATTGACCCAAACAACTCAACATATGAATGGGTGGACCAACAACCTTTTTTCGAGTCACTCTTTCAACCACACCTTATGAGGCTGAAATTCTCAAATTATAATCAGAATTTAGGGAGCCTTTTGGATTAGACTAGAAACCTCTTAAGAGGCAATGAAAAGTAGTCCTAAAGGTTTAATGGGCTAGCAACCTGCCTATGGTGTACCATTACATCTCATCTTTGTGGCTGCTCGGACTGATGAAGTCCTTTGCATGAAGGATGAAACGGCTCAGCCAAAAAAAAATAAAAAATAAAATTCAAACCGTTCAAATGACCTGACTGAACAATGTTAGATTTGTACCTTAATTATTGAGCATGAACTTTGACATTA
>JBBPBX010007287.1:0-13851 GCA_038048925.1 Garcialebias charrua | reverse complement strand
GTTACAATAAACAAAGGTAATACATTACCTTTGTTTATTGTAACTTTGTGCTGTTCTATCTTGGCCAGGGCACTCTTGTATATAAAATAATAATACACACTTGTAATACACACTTCACATAGAACCAAAAAAACAAACATTAAAACTAGGAACATAACAATCAAAAGAGATATGCTTGGTTATTGTAGCAGTGACAACATTAAAAGCTTTAACCATCCCATAGACACCTTCTGATATGAAAAACATAACTTGAATAATAATCTGTAAAGAAAGTATTTAACACTGAGCTTTGCCTGTTGCTTCGCAGTTATGGGAATACCACAGCATTAAAACCAAATCTCCCAACATTTAACTAATAAGATTGGCCACAGGCTAAACAAACAGCAATCATGTTGCTGCTTTTAATATTAGATATTAAGTTTCAAGAACAAACTTTTCAGCAGAGAACTTGTGCAAATAGGGTAACTCAAACAGTCAGAAACATGGCGAATCAACATAAAACACGCAAGCTAAAGCCTGCCTTTTAGGTCCTTGGATCAATAGAAGAGGTTTTAATACCAACAGCAGGTCCTGCATGTGTGATAACTAAGTGGCTGGTGAAGAAATTACATCACTGCTGCTATTAAATATCAAGGGAGGGCGAATTTGAAACTTTCATTTTAAGGGATTAGTTCATGCAGGAAAATCCAGTTTCCAGTCCTATTTATGGCTAAACTTTTCTGACTAAGGCATTAGTAGAATGAAAAAAATAAATAATAAAAACTGTTTTAGATCAAACAAAATCTCAAGAAAATCCTCACAAACACTTTAAAACAGAATATAATTAAAAAGTGTAAACATTTAGTCTGACTTCTCTACAGACCTTCTTGCATAAGTGAACATAGCTGTTTTAAAGTTGATAAGTGGATGTGATTTAGAGACATGCAGATGTTTAGAGAGAATCACATGAATAATAAACAGGATGTCTAAAAGACAAGGGCAGCACAGTCCAAATGTACCTTTAGGTCAAACTTCGAAGACCAGCAGTATTAAGCAGGAGTGAGAACATATGGGCTCACTATACAAAATAGCAAAAAAGATTAAAATAAAAAGTATTTTAAAATAATAGGTCTTTTGAAAATCATATTAGCAACTATGACCATTCAGATAATTTGATGTTATTGTATGACATATTTTAAGTGATCCCCAAACACTTAAACGAGTATATGAACTGTTTTTGTTTTTTTGTTTTTTTTGTATGCTCCTTGCATCTATGCATCTGACTCAGCACCTTGACATTTTATTTAAATGAGAGTAAATGCTGCATTTATTTAATTTGAAAATGTGAGTCACTAATTCTGTATTCACACCTCCAAGTTTGTGTCTTCGTGTTTCAGCATGCTCACTTTGTTCAAATATTTAAAACAGTGAAATAAAATAAACTAAAAACTGTTGGTTTAAGCAATGAAAAGATGTCTTCTTAAAGAGCATTTTCTTGATGGAAGATTTTTTATGAACACAGCTTGTCAGACAGCTGAGTTTAAATATAATTTATCCATAGGGACCATAAAGAATAGCATAATGTGTCCCATAACCTATATTTCATAAAATGTATCCCACTGTGCCATTTACCGGTATATACCTCCATCATTACGGTAATTAGGTCAGATTACCTTTTTTTTTTGGTTTATTACCTCATATCACATGTTTTACTGTGTTGGATTACTGTATATCATATATATATACATAATGTTTCATCAATATCAGTATTGTATTTGATCATATTTAATCAAATGTCATGCTATAAATCATAAACAGCACCATACATCTCATAGAATATATTGCATTTTACTTAAAATTGTATCAAACTGCAATATATTTTACCATCATTTTATATCAAACTGTACTATATCATACTAGTCTTGTTATATCATACATCTCATATCATATATCATATGTCACATTTTTGTATCAATGCATCAAATCATATTTTATCATATTTATTCCAATATATGTTGCATTACAGTGCGCCATGCATTGCATTCGTCTCAAATGTTGATAATGTCACATATTAATTAGTCTTGCACCACATGTTTTGTATCCTACATAAATCATATACTGCATATATATCTTATTACGGTATACTGTATATGACATATCTCATATCTCACATCATTGAATATACGTATATCATATCATTCTTCTCTGATTGATCCAGTAATGAAATAACTTCATTTGGGGTCAATTTATTTTATTCACACTAAGGAAATATTACTATAAGTAATATCAAGTAAGAGCATCAAGCAGTCAAAGTGAAACTAAAAAAGTCCAGTTCATCAGCAGGTGATAAAAATATGATTTGCTAATAATTGTATGGAGTTAATGTATTTAGTGAAGTGTCTCTACAGCCATGACAACACACAAAAAGTAAATCAAACATGAAGTTAGTGTAAAATTAATTAATGGTCTAGCAGGCAAAGTGTAGCTCTGAATTAACTGTAGTTCACTGTTCCACTTGGTCAGCTTTACATCCTCATGGACATCGTAGCCAGATGGCACTTTCTGACTGTCAGCATTTGCCTCACACATAGATGCACCTCTACAAGACGGTGCATATACATGTGCGCTCACAGTACTGTTATCCAAACCACTTAGGAATCTAGCTAATCGTTAAATCTTATATAAATGACAAGACATTGTGAACGATCACAAAGTGCAGAGCTAAAACTATACGTTTGACTTCAGATGACTGCACGGTTACACATGCAAGGCTATCACTTTCAGACATGCCGCTCTTCAGTACATGGCTATTGGACACCGTCCCCTCTTGGGCTGGTGTGTTTATAAAGAGAGTCCCCAAACAGTGGAAATCAATATCGTCTGTCAGCTTTTTAGTGAGTCCGTGGATGGAGCAGAGACACGGACTATGGAGAGAGAGCTGCATCCGTCCATCAGACTCTCCGTGAGCACCAACAGCTTTGATTGAGCAAGAGCATGTGAGATAAGCTTCAGAGAAAACACTTATGATGCTGGATCATTCTTTATATTCGGTGCTTTTTGTCCTCCGTCAAACAGAGATGGGACAAATTGTGTAAAGGTACCAGAGTGGCATCTTGGGAACAGTCTTCATTTATCTGTAGTACAGTTGTGCACACGTTCCCACATATATTGTAGCTTGAAATAAGTGTGCACTTGCGTCCAAGGCAAAGCACCTAATTGCTCTGGCAGCCATTGAATGATGACAGCGGCCACGGTGGGAGTTGGCGAGACTTTGTCTGAATGTATGTAATTATTCAGCACAAAAGGAGTGGCCACACGGTGCCAGAGCAGATTTACTGTGTCTGTGGTCAGTGCATTCAGCGGGGAATCTAATGATGAGCACTTAGGGGCTAAATTACCGCTGCATTGTTTACCTCGGCTCATACAAATCCAGGCTCTGCCGAGAGCAGAAAGGCAATGAGTTGCAAGAGAATTTGCTGAAATTTATCATTTACAGCCAATGATCTGATAGTGTAGAACAACCATGAAAGAAGATGAATGGAAGCACAGGCAGGAGAAAGTCGGAAATGTCTGTTTTAGTGAAAACCCCTTCTCCTTACATGCTGCTGACAGCTAGCCTGCAAACAAATCCCAGGATAAGGTGGTGGAGAGCTCAATATTGAGACCCTAAGACATATCAAGCAGCTGTTTCAGTCTGAACAGCAATACAACATGGACTTCAACAAGAAATCCACAAACCCTTATTAAATTTGCTTCAAAACCAGTTTTTGGTGTGAATATTATGATCACAGGCTGTTTAGATGCAAACTACTTTGGTAAAATCTATCAACGCAGGACTTATCCAATGATTAGTCTCCCTGTAACCATTACTTGTGACAAAAACCTACATTTGAGTCTCTGTCAGAGGTCATTTACATAATGAAAGAGGAGAATTACGAAAGAGGCTGAGGCAGGACGAGTCTGCCATTTGGCATGGAGAAGAAATGAAGATGGAGGGAAAATACTCTGGCAAGAAAGGGGCATAATACTGTAGTGCAGAGAGAGCAGCAAAATTGGAGTGAGGGATGAAGGTAGAGAGTGGAAGAGGCAGCAGAAAAAGAAAGAACGCAGGAGAGAGGCTTGGAGAGCGAAGGCTATTGAACCGTGAAGAAAAGAAAGGGAAAGAAAAAGAAAGACGAGCTCAAAATCTGTTAGATAAAAGTCCGATGTTGTGTTTGACTGAGGGGCACGGGGGGAGCCATGGCGGATTTAAAAGTTAGCACAGCGAGAACAAAAAAAACAGATAAAGAGAAACTTGAGTGAGAGATTGAGAGGACCCCAGGATAAGTCGGAGGATCGCAGGTGTCTCAGCGTCTTACCTTGGCCGACGCCGGAGCCACGGCTCCCGTGATGCCTCGCTTGACCGCGAGGTCACCGCTCGATGTTGTCACGGCAACTGTGACAGGGGTGGGAAGGAGGGAGGGGATGACTGGGAGGGGAAGGAGCCCCGGACGGTTGTTGCCATTGACAACAGCAGAGGCACAGCTGTGGTTGGCTCCTCCGTTGTGGAGGCCGGACGGACGGATGTCTCGTCGCTCCCAGGGTCCGCGGTAGTCCCTCTCGTAGCGGTGGTGGTGGCGTGACATCACTTCCTCTCAGCAGGAACAACAGGGGCAGGCCTGTGTGACAAGGGAACAGAGGAGGTCAGGATGACATTCTGACTGAAGTGGTGCTGGAAACAGGAACAGCCTTCAGAAAGGGAGCGCTTTTAGGAACAAGAAGAAAGCGAAGCGACACCACGTGAATTAGAGAGAACGTCCTGACATGAAGGTGTAAACGCTCCCATGGCACCCAGCTGACACAAACACACTGCGGTTCATTTATTGCCTCTACGTTCTTAATTCTCTTGGTCATTAATGAGGGTTGAAACACGAGGCAGTGACATAAGCACTCCCTTAAACAACATACATTAAATAAATAAATCTGTACACGAAGCATCTAGTTTCAACAGCAGGAGGTTAAAACAACACGACGGGGCGAAACACAAACAAGTACGCACGTTTTTTCTTTTTTCTGAGGCCAGCGCAGCAGCAACATGACCTAGCGGTCGAAACTCTTTCACCTGAACAGATAAATACCCCCGCAATTACAGCTCATCTCATACATCTAATGGCTGCTTAATTCAATCACGCTGCCCTTGAAGTGCATTTGAGGATTCTCCCCTTTTCCAGACACAGCGGGCTGGGACGGGCTGAGAGGCGACAGTGAGCTGGAATTACATCAGTACGGAGTACCGTGCTATTGTACTGTACGAGCAGCGTATCGCTCTTATATCATCAATCAAACACATACAGGACGTAAAAGGAGTGGAAGCCATCACAGGGGGGACTTTGAAGCGCATTGTGCTCAGCCTGCACCAAAAGGCGCATTATGCTTATAGAGCCGCTGATAACAGATGAAATAAATAAATACCAACCTCAAAACAGGTTTTGAAAGCCCCCCCCCCCCATGCAAAATCCCCTGGTCTGTGAGGAGAGAATGACAGCAGATAATAAGTCTTTCTTCTGTACACTGAGGAGGTCTGTCATGCTGCTTTCTCTGCCTCACAGAAGGGAGAACGCCTTGAAATGCCAGCGTCTGTGTGCACATCTGTGTGTGCGTTGCATGTTCAAAAGCGGTATAGGATACAGCTGGATGACTGTGCATCTGTTTGTAGAGCCTATGTTGAAAACTCCACAGTACCATGAGATCATCCCAGTGCAGGTTGGAAATGAAAGCTTCCTCACAAAGCTTTGATGCTAGAGATATAATGTACACTACATACAGCCTGTGGCTCAACTGTAACCTCACCTGCAGTGACCGGTGAGAAAAACAACAGAAATATTCGTATAGCTTTTCAGGACTCTAATTTCTTCATCATCCACTGCTGAAAGGAAAGGTGGACAGTAAAGTTTTTGCCTGTACTGTGTTTGTGTATGTCTGTTGCCAAAATATTTCATGAACCATTGAATTAATTCTGTAAATCTTACAGAAAGCAATCATCTACAGCTGGTTACCTTTTGGAGTGAACTTTGTTCAAGATGGCCACCACAGCCAAGTGATATAAAAAACACAAAAATCACCAAACTCTGTCAGTTTTCCAGATATTCACTTTAAGATTTTAAGTGCTGAGACTGATCCCCAACACATATTCTGAGTGTTAAGAGCATGTGCTGGATCTTTGATTAAAACTTTAAAAGCAGTTTATCCCATGAACCACTGAATGGACTGTGAATAAACTTTCAGGAACTGATCAGTGGATCTCCCTTTAAAACCGATTAAACTATGGAAACAACCTAATTTAAGACGGCTGCCACAGCCAACTGACCGGCTACAACCGAGTCACTTCTGAAAATATTGTGCTAAAATGTGGAGTGGTTGTAGTTGAGAGTCATTCACAACACAGAATCCAAGAGCTACTCACTGTGCAAGATCTTTGGCTACGTTCACTGCAGGTCTTAATGCTCAATTCCAATTTAAAAAAAATAATCAGATCTTTTGGTGTGAACGTTCACACTACATTTGAAATGCGACCTGCATCAGACCTGCATCAAACCTGCATTAGAATCCAGTGTGAACGATCTACATTGCGGAAGCGACCCGCATGCGCAGAAGAAAACGTGTCTCAGAACATCACATGACACGCAAGCTGCGAGTCGCTTGTTTGGGCTTGTTTTGGGGCTGGTCACTTGTTTTTGTCGCGAGATCTGGCAACACTGCTGATGCAGCATCCTGTGTTTGCGGAAGTAAACATGGACGCGACAGTTTTCAGTGTGTGTTCGGTAATTTTGAAGTTGTTGTCCAATCGGGGAAAGCTAAACATCCAAATGATTAAAGGCAAAATAAAACTGAGAAGAAAGCAAGTGAAATTTTTAGTGATGGCGATTTTTGGAGCTGTGGCTGCTACCTCTGTTCAGAGGGGTGTGTGGATGCGGAGTAGGAGCCAAGAGTGGTGGGACTTGACGTGAGATGACGTGATGCAAAAGTCAGATGTAAGTCACATGAGCGTTCACATTGCAGTCGCTTTGAAAACATTAGATATATATCCGATTTAAAACCACTTACTGAAACGGCTTGGGTCGGATTTGAAAACATCGGATTTGTCGCGTTCAGACAGTCATAAAAAATTGGATATAGGTCAGATGGGGCAAAAAAATCGGATTTGGGTCGGATTTGCCTGCAGTGTGAACGTAGCCTATATCTTTAGCAAGAACTTTAGAGCCAAATCTGTTATGTTGTTAGTAAAATACTGCATAACTATCAGTTGGATTTTAATGAAACGTTGAGTAATGAATTACAGGATGCACATATACAATTGATTAACTTTTGAAGTCAATCCAATTCAAGATGGCTGCTACAGCTAATCAAAATTAGCATCACAAAAATGGCTACAAGTCAGTTTTACAGACACTGAACTACATTTTAATGTAGCTAAGCGTCGGTCACAACACGTGACATTGCATGGGTTTGTACATATGTTATTGCAAATTTGACTAAAACTGCTAAAACTCAGTCATTCCTGAACATGTGATGATCTAAACCTCCATCATGAAAAGTGGTGGGCAATATGCTTTCCTTTAAGAAATGCTAGGCCTTTAATTGCAATTTATAACCTCCAACCCCCCAATCCTGGTACTCTCACTCTTTCTAATACAAGGTCTGACTCTGTGCAAACATCGGAAGCCGATCCGTGGCAACTGAAAGCTGTGGGAAACACTCTCACGCTCTCTGCAATAACCTTTCTCCCTCTCCAAATAACCCCTTTTAATAACCTCAAATTTTCCAGCAGGCTAACCTTGCATTATCTCGAAAAATATGTACAGGCAGAGTAACAAGGTGCTAGGTCAGTGGAACAATGGCAGCGCTAGTGCCAGGTAATATTCTCCTTATCTCCAGAGCACCACACCACAGCTGGGAAATAAAAGGCCGGCGAGGAAAATCCCAACATATAAAGCACGGGGAGGGAAAATACGAGACGGGACATTATCTCCACAAAAGACCACACCAATGTGATCGCTTTGATATTTCTGTACAATTTCTCTCTCATTTTGGAAATATATAAATCAATTGTTGTTTTACCAGTCTGCGCTGGCATGTCAGTGTACATTTGCTCTCTGTGGTGCAGGCTGTGATTTACTGAAAAGCCAATGAGTGTTGTCTTCCTGTAAAACTCAAGAGCACATGGGAGAACAAATCAATACATCTGATTATGCAGAAGCGGAATTGATCTAAGTTTGCATGTTCTCACTCGAAAGAGCTTGGCAAAGAGGCTGCAAAAAAACGGAGTGGACTAAAGAAAGTGCGCCCTATTTACACAGAAGATCTCAGCCACTCTAAATGGAAATGGGAAGATGGTGAACTCTCTGTCTGTTAGCAAAATATCTCATGAATCTCTGAATGAATTTTAATGAAGCTCAGAGAAAAAAACTGAATATACCTCTGCAATTGCTTACATTTTGGAATCAACTGGATTCAAGATGGCCACCACAGTGAAGTTATCCCAAGCAAACACAAAAAGGCTATAATTCAGCTAATGTTATAGCTATTGATTTAAAATGTGGTGTGGTAGTAGCTGAGAGTAGGAATGCTCCAATCTGTTTTTTTCTGCTGATCACCGATACTGAGCACGTGCATTGGCTGTAAAGTTTTTGATTTAGTTAAGATGAGTGCTACTGGAAATTAGGAACCATAAAATCCTCTTAACTTGGACAGAAACATTTTATTTACTTTGTCAAGACAAAAAATTTGGGGTGCACTGATTGAAGTTTCTGGCCGATCACCGATTTCTAAAGAAGTCTGACATGCCGATTCCAATTTTGACACGGTCAGGTGTTATAAGGTCGCAATGCACCTTCGATTTTCCAATATTTTTTATTGAAAAACATACCCTCGAACAATATCCTAGAAACAGTACAAACTTGTTTTAACTGGCCATGAGGTGGTGTTTTGAAATATAAATATGCTCAGACAATGCCTCTCGCCCAGTAGCACTCACCCCCATCCTGATGAAGTGCTTTGAACGGCTAGTCATGAAAAGCATCACATCTGTCCTCCCTGCCTCCCTGGATCCCTTCCAATTTGCATACCGACCTAATCGCTCAACCGACGATGCCATCTCCTCTGCCCTCCACACAGCTCTCACACATCTGGACACGAAGGACTCTTATGTTAGAATGCTGTTCATCGACTTCAGCTCGGCATTCAACACCATCATCCCCCAACAGCTCATCCATAAACTGGACAGTCTGGGGCTGAACACCTCAATGTGTAACTGGCTGCTAGACTTCCTGACCGGGAGACCACAGACAGTACGGATCGGGAGTAACACATCTAGCACCATCACATTGAACACAGGGGCCCCACAAGGATGTGTGCTGAGCCCCCTTCTATTCACCCTGCTAACACACGACTGCACACCATCGTACAGCTCCAACCACTTCATCAAGTTTGCGGACGACACAACAGTGGTAGGTCTCATCAGCAACAACGATGAGACGGACTACAGGAACGAGGTGAGCCGCTTGGCCTTGTGGTGCGGACACAACAATCTCACTCTCAACGTGGAGAAGACAAAGGAGATTGTCGTGGACTTCAGGAAGAGGGATGCACAACATGCCCCTCTGACCATCAACAGCACCGCAGTGGAGAGAGTGGACAGCACCAAGTTCCTGGGAGTGCACGTCTCGAAGGACCTGTCCTGGAGCAGGAACACTGCAGCACTGGCCAAGAAGGCTCACCAGCGCCTCTACTTTCTCCGCAAGCTGAAAAGGGCTGGAGCTTCAACCCCCATCATGTGCACCTTCTACAGGGGTGCCATAGAAAGTGTCCTGACCAGCTGCATCACGGTGTGGTTTGGTGCATGTACTGCATCATGCCGCAAGAGCCTCCAGCGCATCGTGAGAGCAGCTGAGAAGATCGTCGGCACCTCCTTGCCCTCACTGCAGGACTTACACAGCAAACGCCTCACTCGGAAAGCCCACTGCATGGCAGGTGATCCCACACACCCACTACACAGCCGCTTTAGACTGCTGCCATCAGGGAGGAGACTGAGGAGTCTCCAGGCTCGAACCAGCAGACTGAGAGACAGCTCTGTTCATCAGGCAGTCAGAATGCTAAACACTCTGCCTGCTCTGCCTCCCCTCCCATTTGAACTGCCTTAACACAAAAAACTTTCTCACACATTACCACTCAACACAAAGTTTTTAACACTGGACCCTGTGTCATCAAACGGGTTATTCACTAAACTCTCGGTCATGTGCTCATTCAGTTTGCACTACTTCTCATATTTGCACTAATGTTTGTATTACATTACTGCCTATAGTCATACTACTGTTTACATTCACTGTTTACATTTATTAATACTGTTTACATTTATTACTACTGCTTTACATTTATTACTACTGTTTACATTTACACTACTTTTATCTACACTACTGCAGATACATATACAGCATTCTCTGACTAGCCTTATCTAAGGATGCCAAATGTGCCTTATGTGCCTCACTGCATATGCCACTTTGCCTCTATACCAACATCAACTACCTCATACATATACTGTGTACATTAACTTATATGCTGCTGTGCCACTCTTTGCAAATGTCAATGCTAGAACCTTCAGTTTATTTTATAGATATACTTTTTATACTTTTTATACTACTATGCAAAAACTCAGGACAGTATTACACTTTTATTATTTCATTTTATGCTTATGTTCATTGGGTGTTTGGTGTTTTAGGGGTGTTTGGTGTTTCAGTGTTGGTGTAAATTTTCATACTTTTATACTATTATGAAAAAACTCAGGACAGTGTTACACTTTTACTATTTTATGCTTATGTTTATTAAATGTTTTAGTGTTTAGTGTTTAGATGGTTACTGTTGCACCGAGGGACTGAGAGAAACGCAATTTCGGTCCTGTGTATGTCCTGTACATATTGCAGTTCTGACAATAAAGTTGACTTTGACAATTGTAGTTAAAACTAAGAAAAAAAAAACTGTACAGGTAATCTCTTTCTCGTGCAAGTATCGTCCGATTTCCCAAAATCAGGCCGATTTATTGGTGCACCTCTACAAAAAATGCAAAAGTCTTGCAGGCACAATACAGCAACTATTCAGTCAAAAGGGCAATTGAAAAAAAAAATGTACCTGCTATCAGTAACAATCTTTAACAGACTGAAAACATTGAGGCTCTCAACAGGCTAAATGGTGCCGAAAGTCAAAAAAATCTCAAAACATTGCTTAAATAAATATACCACCAAACTCTAAAAAAGCTAAGTCTGGTCCTCTGGACATTCAAAAAAACAAAACAAAACAAAGCAACAAAATTGTAGAAACTTTTCGTCTTTCATCCAAAAGTCTTCCTCAGTCCACCAGACCTCTGCAGGCTACAAAGGTGATCGTTTTTTGTGATCGGCACTGAAAGGCATTGAACGGTATTGGCTGATCACATACTTTTTAACTGAAATCGGTCGATCATGATCGGTGGCTGTTTGATCTGAACATCTCTAGTTGAGAGTTTCCCAGCACATATTTAAACAGCTAACGGGTCGAGCAAGACCATTGTTGAAAACCTTGGGATACAAAGAAGCAAGAAAAATGCACTCTGCAAAGGAATGCTAATTTTTTTTATATAATGTTCCATCTCCTAACCAGATGTCACAGATTTGCACCGATACTGAACATAACCCCGAGTCGCTCCAAGTGCCTTGCATCAACAATAAATGCTGTTGTTTTTGTGTTTAGGAGGCTCTCACATTACCATTCCTCACATTCTACCACTCACTTACCCAGATGGCATTTTCAGAATCGTGGCTCTACATTTCAATATGTGCACTACACAATCCTCTAAGTGAATTCCTGTCATCTTTTTGCGCTGCGCACGCGAATGTGCGCTGGGTAACCGGAGACTGGCGACTGATCCCTGCAGAGCGAGTGTCACCCTAAACAAATCCCACTGCGTTTACGGCGAGCAGAAGTGTTTAAGCTGCTAATTACGAAGTCTTAAAATTCCCGTCACAGCTCGGTTTCTGCATCTCCTCCAAAACGCTGCGTGTACGAGTCTCCGCGCGAGCTCCTCCTGCGGCTGACGGTGCGTGTTTGTGGGGTTAAGAATGAGAAGGCGATAAGAGAAATCTTGCTTGGTGGAAACCAGCACCCAACACACACCTGTGGGCTCTGCCACACTGGATAAACACTTAAATACTTCACATCTCCAATGACACTCCGCTTCGCGCTGCATCGCTCCAGGGTGGAAAGATGGTGCCAATGAAGATTTGCCCATTACCTTTCACGTTCAGTGAAGCCACAAGCAGGCGTGGACAAGAGAAGGCCTTTCAGAGGGGGAGGTGATAGCCTTTGCTGACTGGTGCACAAGTTAAGTCGATCTACGAGCCGGTTTGTAAAAAAAACAATATAACACTACGACAGTGTTTCCGTCATATCCCGCAGCAATTAATGTGTTTCTTGGGCTTCTGCAACCCTGTCAGTACTGGTATGTTGATAATTTTACCTGGAGGTGTTCCCCCATGACAAATGCCGTTTTCTTACTCTGGCTAAAATAAAAGCTGATGACTGAAAATTCATCCCCGAGAGATCAAGAACAAAACATATTATTTTAATTACTAATCCTCCGACACGCCGGATCAAAAGACAAAGCCTCCGGTTTCCAGCGTGAGCGAAGGTGTTCAGAACGAAGGGAAGACGGAAAGAAGTGCCGCGTCAGCAATCAAGCCTAATGAGCTGAACGTCTGGCATGTCTATTGTGTTGTCAGTCACAGAGGCAGAATTTGTGCTTGCGAGCCCATTTCCACTCCTGCTTTTACAAAGTTGTGTGCACACCTGAGCTAATGCTGCTGATGCACGACTATCCAAACAACGTCCTGCTGGCTGTCATGAAAAGTGAGAGCTCCGTGGGTGTTATTGTGTGTGGGCCTGCACAAGTGCAAAGCCAAAAATCATGGCTGACATCATCCTGACCTCTGTGGCATCGCCATGGAGATGCCCTGCATGTTGCTCTTCCTCATTAGCAGCCATCTTTAGCTTGTGAGCAAGAAACAGCTGAAATAGATGAGAAGAATATATTTTTTTAAAGTTGTCTGGCAGGTGGAAATGTGAGACGCACACCCTTCGAAACAGCATCTGTCACTCCGAGGAGGCACGCAGCGTGTTGGGCGTGTGTGTGACAGAGCTGCGTTAACAAAGCCATGTGGGAATACGCGGGGAGCTGCAGAGAGACGTGAGGAAAGACGGAGTGCAACAGATGGACAAACCGTGGCGGCGACGGCTAGGCAGCCAGGCCGTACAAGGGAGCGTGCAAATGAGAAATAACAGCGGCGAAGTCGGCAGGAATAGAATGAGGGGTGTTAAGGGCGGGGTTAAAGTGGGAGAGGGCTGTGTGTGTCATTCCTCTGTTCCAACGTGTGATGTTTGCTTTGCTGGCACATTCGGCTCCATGTTTAATACCGCTTGCTACAGATACTCCCTGAGAGGAAGGGCTCCTCTTTCCAATCTTTAGCTGTGTTTAATCCTATTGACCCAGTGACTGGATAGCTTTTAGCATGCTAACACGCTGCTGAGTATTTAAGGCTGTGCTAATGATCAATTCATCAGCAAGTCTTGAAACAATGAGAGCCGGGAACGCTCGGCAGGCGGTAACTCCATGAGGACAAGATCGTAGGAGAAATACTTTGCTCACACCCGGGTCACGTACACACCAATAGAATTAGACACCATGTGCTGACAAGTCCTCGATACCAGAGATGTTCACACCATTATTCAAATAAAGGGAGGCACTGTTGGTACAGGAATAGCCTGCAGAAAACCGGAGTGTCAAACCTTTTAAATTCATGGTTCAGCTGA
>JBBPBX010007286.1:17258-65712 GCA_038048925.1 Garcialebias charrua | reverse complement strand
CTTAGTACTATGGTTTCTGTTGATACACCCGTTTTGAGTCAAAATGTGTATGGTTTGCAAGTTCGGAGCTTTTTCTCTGATAATTACATACGTTTGCAGCAAGCATACACGCGTGATTTTATTCCTGTTGATACATCTTGCATACCAAGTAGAAATACAGCATTACAGTGGCCTCACCTTAAACATCTGGCTGGCAAAATGCCTGCTTTGCAAGATTGTGAAGTAGGTTTACTCATTGGTTTTGACTGTCCTTCTGCTTTGGCTCCTTTGGAAGTAGTTGTTGGTGGAGAAAATGAACCTTTTGCTCAGAAAACTGCTCTAGGATGGAGCATCATTGGGGCAGCTAATCCACATTTAGATCGTCAAGGGAACCAAAGATTTGTACACAGAGTGATGGTAAAAGAAATGCCAGTTCCATTGACTTCTGATGTGTTAAGAATTTTAGAGTCTGATTTCAATGAAAAAGGGTCAGAAGGAAAATGTGTTTCCCAAGATGACATTAGGTTTATTCAACTGCTGAGTGAAAATATTACACAGAAGGATGATGGCCATTTGGAGATGCCCCTTCCATTTAAAACACCCTGCCCTCCTGTGTTGCCAAATAATAAGAGGCTGGCTACTGTTCGTGCACAGCATCTGAAGAGAAGATTAAAGAGAGATGATCAGTTTTACAATCATTATAAAACATTTATGGAGTCTATCATTAGATGTGGTGATGCTGAATTAGCACCTGAGTCAGACACCGATGATTGTGTTTGGTACTTACCTCATCACGGGGTGTATCATTCAAAGAAACAAGATAAGTTAAGAGTAGTGTTTGACTGCTCAGCTAAATTTCATGGTACCTCTTTGAATGAAACTTTATTGACTGGTCCAGATTTGATTAACTCTTTAGTTGGAATCCTTTTGCGCTTTAGAAAAGAAGCTGTTGCTGTGATTTGTGATATCGAAAGGATGTTCCATCAGTTTTATGTTGCACCAAAGCATCGTTGTTATCTCAGGTTTCTATGGTGGGAGCAAGGAGATTTGGAGAGCGAGCCTAAAGAGTATCAAATGAAGGTCCACCTTTTTGGAGCTGCATCCTCTCCAGGCTGTGCTAATTTTGGTTTGAAATATTTGGCACAACAGCAGAGATCAAAGTTTCCAACTGCAGCAGCATTTGTGGAGAATAATTTTTATGTTGATGATGGGCTGATAAGTGTCCCAACAGCTAATGATGCTACCAAATTAATAACTGAAGCACAGAAACTGTGCAGGGAAGGAGGTTTGAGACTCCATAAATTTAATTCCAATAGGTCTGAAGTCCTAGACTGTGTGAATCAATCTGAGAGAGCCACAAGTGTGGTTTCTGCTGATCTCAAGCCAGATTTAACACATACTGAACATACCCTAGGTATGCGATGGCATGTCACAAGTGACTGTTTGAGTTTTCACATGGATCTAAAGGAC
Source organism: Garcialebias charrua (assembly GCA_038048925.1). Lineage (NCBI taxonomy): Eukaryota > Metazoa > Chordata > Actinopteri > Cyprinodontiformes > Rivulidae > Garcialebias > Garcialebias charrua. The sequence goes on along the minus strand of JBBPBX010007286.1, from coordinate 64,263 downwards.
AAACCTGCTACACGTCGTGGTATTTTGTCAGTAATAGCCTCTATACGATCCACTAGGATTTCTTTCACCATTCATCATGAAAGGGAAATGCATTTTACAAGATCTGTGCCGTAGAAGTATTGAGTGGGATGACCATCGGCCTGAAGACTTGCTTGTACGGTGGGAGAAGTGGAAATTGGGTCTTCAGGATGTGGAGAGGTTAATGATACAAAGGTGTTACCATCCTCAAGGATTTGGTAAAATCATTAAAACAGAACTACATCACTTCTCAGATGCTAGTAGCCTAGCATACGGTGCATGTTCCTACCTCAGATTTGAGAATGACAAGGGTGAAATCCATTGTGTTTTGATCATGGCTAAAGCCAGAGTTGCTCCATTGAAAATCACAACTATTCCCCGTCTCGAGCTTTCAGCTGCAGTGGTTGCTGCCAGGTTAAGTGTTTTGTTAAAATCAGAACTTGATATGCAGATAGATGCAGAGTTCTTCTGGACAGATTCACAAATAGTGTTGTCTTATATTAATAATGACGCACGACGGTTTCATGTATTTGTGGCAAATAGGGTCCAGATAATCAGAGAGAACACGAACCTGAATCAATGGAATCATGTTGACACCACTGAAAATCCAGCAGATCATGCATCAAGAGGACTTTGTGCCTCTGAGATTTTAACAACTAACTGGCTAACAGGTCCTGAATTTTTGTGGAAAAGGGAGATGAGCAGGGAATTCAAATCTTGCCCTGATTTGTTAGTTGGTGACCCAGAGATCAAAGCTGGTCAAACATTTATGACAACGGCAGATGAGACTCCAGATTTTCTGGAACGTTTCACTAGATTTTCATCTTGGTCAACACTGATTAAAGTAGTAGCCAGAATCAAAAGACTTGGAAGCAAGAACAGATGTTGTTCAAGGGTCGTGAGTGTTAAAGAGCGCGCGGATGCTGTTAAATCAGTGGTGAAACTTGTACAAGAACAGGCCTTTGGCTCAGAGATGAAGCTGCTAAAAGGAGGGGAGATCCTTCCACGTTCTAGCCCTCTATTCCATTTAAATCCATTTGTAGAAAATGGTCTGTTACGGGTGGGTGGACGATTAAAACATTCATCTCAGTGAACACCTGTCAGTGACTGAGCACCTGTCAGTGACTGAGCACCTGTCAGTGACTGAGCACCTGTCAGTGACTGAGCACCTGTCAGTGACTGAGCACCTGTCAGTGACTGAGCACCTGTCAGTGACTGAGCACCTGTCAGTGACTGAGCACCTGTCAGTGACTGAGCACCTGTCAGTGACTGAGCACCTGTCAGTGACTGAGCACCTGTGGAGGAAGTGGACGCGGGCACACCTTGGCTGCCGCTGCTCCTCGCACTTTTTGCTTTTTGAAGCCTTTTTTATTACTTTCTGCTGTTTTTTTTCACCGAGCCTTGTTGGACATTTCTACCTTTCTCGACTGCAGAGTGCGACAGGCGTAAGCCTGTGTACAGCACCTGTACAAGCTGACGCGGACATTTCTACCTTTCTTTGAACCTTTCTACCTTTCTTGAACGCAGAGTGCGGCAGGCGCAAGCCTGTGTACAGCACCTGTGTGAACGGACGCGGACATTTCTACCTTTCTTTGAACATTTCTACCTTTCTGTGATTAAGTTTTGTGTTTTAGTTAGTTAGTTTTAGAGCAACTGTCTTTTCTGACTGCGTTGTGGATCTGCAAACATTATAAGTTGCCGGTCAAAGCAGATGACCGCTTGTCCTGAGCCTGGTTCTGCTAAAGGTTTCTTCCTTCTAAAAGGGAGTTTTTCCTTTCCACTGATGCCATTGTGCTTGCTCAGGATGGGAGATCGTGGCGAAGCCAAGATTTGACTTGTTTGCTGGAGTCATTAGATAGAAAACTTTACTAGTCTAACCGGAATTTTAATAGTAGGAGCTGCTAGCTCGCGCTAGCTTCAACACGAATTTAGCTTCAAGAACCACGTAGCTGCACTTATTGTTCGCTTACCTGCTGCCTCTCTCAACTTCCTGTGTCCTCTGGACTGTTCTGGACTCTCTCCTGTACTCCTTCAAGGTAATGCTCGTTCGAGTTTCATCTCTCTGCTTCTTGTATATCTTTCTCGGAGCCGTGGGCCTGCTGCTAGCGGCTAGCTCTGTGCTAGCCCCCACCGGCTCGTGGATGTTGACGTATTCCGCTTCGCAGTTGTTTGAACTTAACAACTGCTCCATTCCTCTTTCTATTTCCACCATCAAACAACTGGGACTTCTGCGTAGACCTCGTTACATCCATAGAAGCTCTCGAAGGAAAACCGTTTATTCTCAAGCGAACTCGGATTCGATTAGTGCTGTCTGGGCTGAAAGACGTGTCGCACCTCCACGACGTCATCAGAACGCTGCGTCTGTAGTCCCTTGTAGTCCACAGCTCACAAAGTGGCAAGGAAAACGTGGAGTGGACTTCAGTCTGCTGAAACCGGTTCAAAAGGCTTCAACACCAACTGGTATTAAATTAGAACTTTTCAATGTGCAGTCACTATCCAACAAGTCATGTTTAATTCATGATCACATTCTGGAGAAGAACTTGGACCTCATGTGTCTTACAGAGACGTGGCACCAACCAAATGTGTTCAGTTCTCTGAATGAGGCGTGTCCTTCTGGATACAGTTATCTGCAGAGAGCCCGCAGCACTGGCCGCGGTGGTGGTCTGGCTGTAATCTACCGCAGTAATTTAAAATTGTCTCATCTGTCTTCTCAGGACTTTTCCTCTTTTGAATGTCTGGCTTTCAGCTTCAAAGCCCCACTCCTGATGAATGTTATATTAATTTATAGACCTCCCAAACCACATGTTTCATTTAACTCAGAGATGCATGACCTCCTCACTTTTTTCTGCACCTCCCCTGTGAAGACTATTTTTCTTGGCGACTTAAATATCCACGTGGACAATTCTTCTTCACCTCTGGCAACAGATTTTAAGTCTCTTCTGGACTCTCTTAATCTCACTCAACATGTTGACGCCCCTACGCACAGCAGGGGGCATACTCTGGATTTGGTGATTACAGACACTGTACTCATCAATAACTTATCTGTATATGACCTGGGTGTCTCAGATCACAGGGTCATCTCCCTGGAAGTGCCTTCCTCTTCGCCTGCTTCAAACCCAAAACGACCCATCCAGTTCCGTGACCTTAAAAACATTTCCCTTGATGTTCTGTCTGCCGATCTTCACACCCTGACCGCTGTCAATCATTCTTCTGCAGATGACTCTGTGGATTACTACAACCAATCTCTTCGGGAGCTCCTGGACCTACACGCCCCCTTAAAGACAAGACTGGTGTCTTTCTCGCGCTCAGCCCCTTGGTACACTGATGAGCTGCGCAAGATGAAGGCAACTGGCCGTGCTATTGAGAGACGTGTAAAATCATCTGGTCTGTCTGTGCATAAGCAGGCATATAAAGAACATCAGAAAGCATACGCCTATTCTCTTAAAGAAGCACGCTCCAAATATTATTCTAACATCATCAACACCTGCCCTGGAAACTCTAAACAGCTCTTCTCCACAATCACTCGTCTGCTTAATCCCATTAAGCAAACTCTTGAGGACTCTGCTCAAAAATGCGACCTGTTTCTTTCATCTTTTAAAACCAAAGTTGACAATATCAGATCTCAGCTCCACAACCTCCCCGTTCTCCGTGTGCCACCCACCCGTCTGCATTCTGGGACCCTAAACAGCTTTGACGAAGTTGTTCAGAGTGAGGTGGAGGCCATCATCAAGAAAATGAAGCCTTCATCCTGCGCCCTGGATCCTTTCCCCTCGTCTCTCATAAAAACCAATCATTCGGCAATAGGCCCACTTATCACTCAAATAATAAATCAGTCTCTACAATCTGGTCATGTTCCACTGCCTCTAAAAACCGCCATCATTAGGCCTCTTCTGAAAAAATCTAATTTGGATCCCGACATTTTTTCTAATTACCGCCCAATTTCACACCTCCCTTTTCTGTCTAAAGTGCTGGAAAAAGCTGTTGCTGCTCAGCTGCAGGATCACCTACAACAACACTCCCTGTATGAGAAGTTCCAGTCTGGATTCAGGGCAGCTCACAGTACAGAGACTGCATTGCTGAGGGTTACCAATGATGTCCTCTTGGCTGCTGACACTGGCTCTCCCTCCATCCTTGTCCTCCTTGACCTCACTGCAGCCTTCGACACTGTGGACCATAGTATCCTCCTCCACCGTCTTCATGTGGAGGTCGGTCTCTGCGACACAGTCCTGGACTGGTTCAAATCTTTCCTCTCCAATAGGCTGGAATGTGTTAGTCTTGGCAACGCCACGTCCCAGACAGTTTGTGTCTCCTGTGGTGTCCCTCAGGGGTCGGTTCTGGGGCCCCTGCTGTTTTCCCTTTACATGCTGCCTTTAGGTCAAATTATTAATCAGTTCAACATTTCTTTTCACTGTTATGCCGACGATACACAGCTTTACATCAGGACTGGAGCATCCTCATCTTCCACCTTGTCATCTCCATCTTCACTCACTGCCCTCTCTGCCTGCCTGGAGGCAATTAGGGCATGGATGAATCAGAACTTTCTTCAATTAAACTGCTCCAAGACTGAGGCCATACTGATTGGCACCCCTCACCAGGTACAAACATCTCCTATAACAACACTTTCCTTTTCTGGACAAGACATCCCCCTCTCCACCTCTGTTACTAATCTTGGAATAAAAATGGACTCCAATCTTACATTTGAAAATCACATTAAGCATCTGTTTAAAACTTGCTTCTTCCATCTTCGAAACATCTCCAGACTTCGCCCATCTCTAACTTTTTCCGATGCTGAGAAGCTCGTCCATGCTTTTGTCTCCTCCAGGCTCGACTACTGCAACTCCCTGTTTATTGGAATCCCTGGCAAAAACCTTCAGAAACTTCAATATATTCAAAACAGTGCAGCAAGGATCTTGTTGAGAGTTCGTAAATTTGAACATATTACGCCCATTCTCCATAACCTTCATTGGCTTCCTGTCGCCTACAGAATTCAGTACAAAACTGCTCTCATTACACATCAATGCTTACACGGAACTTCACCAGATTATCTGAAGGATATTCTTATTCCATACTCATCCACCCGCTCGCTGCGGTCACAGAACAGCAATCTCCTTCACATTCCGAGAACCAAATTAAGGACCATGGGAGACCGGGCTTTCAGTGTGGCTGCCCCCCGTCTGTGGAACTCTCTTCCTGACTGTCTAAGAGCCCCACAGTCTGTGGTTGACTTTAAGAGCGGCTTGAAGACCTTCCTTTTCGACCAAGCATACTCTGCCTCCTCATGATTCTACTTTTGATCTTGGCTGATATTGTTATTGATTTTAATTGTTTTATTATTTGTTTTATTGACATTTAATTCTGTTGCTCCTTGTAGCACTTTGAGATTTTCATTAATGAAAAGTGCGTTATAAATTGAATTCATTATTATTATTATTATTATCATCTCTTAGTGAAGATTTTAGATACCCACTGATTTTGCCAAAGAACAGTCATATCACTCATCTTATTCTGTCCTACTACCACACTCGGGTATGTCATCAAGGCAGAGGTCAAACCCAAATGCAACTCAGGATGAATGGGTTTTGGATTATCGGCTGCAGCAGGTTAGTGGCTCAGATGATTCATAAATGTGTGCAGTGTAGGAAGCTCAGACGGCCAGTGGAAGAACAACTTATGGCTGAGCTCCCAAAGGAACGCTTGGAGGCATCTGCACCATTTACTTACTGTGGAATGGACTGTTTTGGTCCTTTTGTAGTTAAAAGAAATCGTAGGGAACAAAAGAGGTATGGGTTAGTGTTCACCTGCCTCTATTCGAGAGCTGTTCACATTGAAATGCTGGATGACTTGTCAACAGATTCCTTTATTAATGGCCTGCGCTGTTTTATTAGTTTAAGAGGAGCTGTTCGGCAGATATATTGCGATCAAGGAAGAAATTTTGTAGGAGCCCAAAATGAACTAAAACAGTGTGATCCTAATTATCTGGAGTCTTTCCTAGCAGAGAACCAATGTGAATTCATTTTTAATGCCCCATCAGCAAGTCATGCTGGTGGTGTTTGGGAGCGTCAGATACGCACCATCCGAAACGTGTTAACCTTTACTCTCTCTCAAAACTTGGGGAAACTTGATGATGCTTCATTAAGAACTTTCCTTTATGAAGCCATGGCCATAATTAATAGTCGTCCTTTAACATTAAAGGGAATAAACGACCCTGGTTGTCTTGAACCCTTAACTCCTAATCATTTGCTTCAAATGAAGTCCGAGTCTGCCCTGCCTCCTGCAGGGGAATTTGTGAGAGAGGACATCTACTCCTCAAAACGCTGGCGCCGTGTACAGTTTTTGGTTGAACAGTTTTGGAGTCGGTGGAAGAGAGAATACCTCCAGAATATCTCCATTAGACAAAAGTGGCATGTAATTCGGCGCAATTTAAAAGTAAATGATGTTGTAATTGTCAAGGAGGATCTTCTCCCAAGAAATAGGTGGCAGTTGGGTCGTGTTGTGGAAACAGTGATTGGTAATGATGGCTTGGTTCGAAAGGTGAAGTTGAGAACAGGGGAACAAAGGTTAGGAAGGAACATTATTTCCAAGAGTTCAGTCATAGAGAGACCAGTGCAAAAATTGGTGGTGTTATTAGAAAGTGACGCATGAATTGAATGTACACAGACAAGCATGTTTTAAACAATCTGTAAGGGTTTTAAAAGAAACTTTAAAATAATGCATGTTTTTTTTGTGGGTAATATTCATGCATTATTGGTGGGAGTGTAATGGATACTGAGCTATTTAAAATGAATTTTCTAAATTAGTAGAATAAAATGAATTGTTTAAATTATTTAAATGAGAATAAATGTATTAAAATTGATTAAAGTGAATCTTGAGAATATGTTGCAGATTGTTTATGGATGTTTGTCTGTTTGTTTAATACTGTTGGTGGTTTGTGTTTTGTTTAATCGTACTTGCACTTTGAAATGTTTGGATTTCCTTTATGTACCTCACTGGCTGCCGTAGCTGTGGGCAGGCACTATAAAGGTTGTCAAAATCACAGTAACAAAAAATGACTTCAACTGTCAAGACGTGTTTTTGGCTCCAATGAATAACACTTAGTGTTCCTCAGTGAAAGCAGCAAGTTTTTACGGTGATCATGCTTGGTGATCATGGTGATCATGCTTGGTGATCATGGTGACAGAAGCGGTGTGGTGACTGTGACCATCTACTTGAAAGAAAATAAAAAGCATCAAATCACCCGTCGAGACTGCGCATCTTAATTCAACAGCTGGGGAGCAGCTACAATACTACTATGCAAAAACTCAGGACATTGGCCCTCATGCACGAAGATGTTCGTATTTTTATCCTAAATTTCTCCTACTTTTGTTCGTACGAAGCATTCGTACGAACATGCCACGTCAGATTCAACAAAGTCTTCTATCCTGAGGAAACGTGTGTAAATGCAGTGCGTATATTTAATGAATCCCACCTGTCCTAAACAGCTGCGCGTGCACGCGTGAAGGTTATTTACATAATTCCCACCCCTCAAAACACCATATAAGGCCACGTGTCCATTCATTCAAACTCATGAAGTAAAAGGAGGAACTTCACGCGTTCGGAGATCTGCTCTCAGTCGCGCTGTGGCTACCCCCCCACCCCCCCGCAGGTGTCGGATGGTCAAATATTTTTAATGTTAGTGTAAACAACTGTGTAGTTTCACTTATTCAGAAGAGCTGTGGCGCACCGCTACCCCCCACCCCCCGCAAGTGTCGGATGGTCAAATATCTTTAATTTTAGTGTACTGTGTTACATTATAGTTTCACTTATTCAGAAGAGCTGTGGCGCACCGCTACCCCCCCCCCCCCCGCAAGTGTCGGATGTGTTTTTGAACAGAAGCATTTTAAAATGTCTCGAAACTACAGTTAACATCATATTAATATTGTAGTGCATATGTTTTGTCTCCCGTGGGTCGTACAGTATCAGAAATCAAGAATAAATGGTTTGATCTGAAAATGGCTTCAAACAAACGTCTCGCCGCAGCACGGACAGGAGGTGGTCAGGAGATGGTCAATCCTTGACCACCTCCTGTCATGTTGGCACGCGTCTTGCTGCGCAAGGAGGTGGTCAAGACGCGTGCCAACATGACAGGAGGTGGTCAGGAGATGGATGGACAATAAATGCCACGCTGCAAGATGCGTGCCAACATGTTTTGCAGCACAAATGATGCGCGCACCTCCTGCTCATCGCGCACCTCCTGGTCAGGGCGCAACCACATTCTGCAGGTTATATTTCGAATCAGATATAATAATCAATTGCTCCGATGGTGTTTGGCACAAGATCAGTCTTAATTCGTACTTGTTCTGCGGCGGTGTATGGGGATTTTATGTACCTGGGTGTTAATATGAGGAGCGGCTTTGATGACCAAGGGGAGCGCACGGCCTGCGCGACACACCAGACAAATTAAACTTAAAATTATAATTCTAATTCAAACAGAATAACCTATTGTCAAGAATAATTATGGTGCGTGATTTTTTTAAACCCAAAATATTTTCTAAATAACGAAATATGAAGTTATTCGTGCAGAAGATCCGTCTGGATGACAGCTGACTGACGCTCCTAAATTATACGACAGGTCCGGACCACTCGTAAATTTTGTTCGTATCTGAAGAAAATCGTAGGATACGAAAACATTGTTGAATGCCACAAATGATCCTAAATCACTCGTACGCACAGTGTAAGAACAAATCTGTGCGTACGAACGGTTCGTGCATGAGGGCCAATGTTACACTTTTACTATTTTATGCTTATGTTTATTAAATGTTATAGTGTTTTAGTGTTTAAATGGTTACTGTTGCACCGAGGGACTAAGAGAAACGCAATTTCAATCCTGTGTATGTCCTGTACATGTTGCAGTTCTGACAATAAAGTTGACTTTGACTTTGACTAAATGCCATTACTTTTCACCAAGTTCACCGTCTCGGAGCTAGAAGACCTGGAAACAGTAGGGCGCGTCCAATAATAGCTAAATTTGAACATTATAAACAAAAAGAACAGGTTAAAAGCCGAGGTATGGAACTACGTAACACAAACTTCAGCATGAACGATCAATTTCCTGCAGAGATTCTGAATAGAAGGAGAGTTTTGTTCCCGATTAGAAAAAAAAAATATTAGCGAAGGAAGAAGAGCTAACATCTCTGTGGATAAACTCTACATCAACGGTCAGCTGTTTAGAGATCCAGAGGCAACTCCTTGGCTTTATTAGCCATATAATCAAGGTAAGAATTATTTCGGTTACTAATATTGATTAATATTACTTACCAGATATATTTTTTCAGCACAGCTCGGTGGTGGGATACACACAGATCGTGGTGGTACACAAAGGTGTGATGGCACTTGATGTGGTAAGAGTGTTCTTTTGTTGTTCTTGTTTCTTATCTGAATTATGTTTTCATGTTTATCTTTTCTCTTTGTTTTCTTGTCTATATTTTTTCCAACTTGACAATTATCAGGGCACAAACACAGGGCTTCACATACATCTTTATTTATCCATACAATTACTTCACAAATGAAAACCTCCCTGATTCAGTTTCAAAAACAGAAATGAGTCTATTTAAAAATCATATATAATTAATCATTAAGGGATATGTTTTTGTCTGGATCTATTATTATCTTTTATATTTGTGATAATGGGTGTGGTTTAGCTTTATTATCATTAGCACAGGTATGGGTATCTTAAGGTTTGTCACATGGAACATTAATGGAGCTGGTAGCCAACGTAAAAAAATATAGAATTTTTAACCAGATTAAAAGATTAAAGGCAGTTGTTGTATTACTCCAAGAAATTCATAAATTGGCCTCAACTGTGGATGAGCTAAAATCGTAAGAGTTCCCTAATGTATTCTCAGCATGCTATAATTCAAGACAAAGAGAGGTAGCAATTTTAATACATAAAAATATTAAATTCACATTATTAGATCAGGTTTTAGACACGCATGGTAGATTTATAATGTTAAAGTTATCAATATTCAACCAAAATTATTGTATTGTTAGCATTTATAGGCCGAATGTAGATGACGCTGCTTTTTTTCATGACTTTTTTCCACTCTATCAAATCACATGGACTCATCACTGGTAATGGGAGGTGATCTCAACTTTGGATTAGATGACAAAATAGACAGACTGAATGCAGTGGGAACTCAACGCAGTTGGAAATCTATAAATATAGTTAAACAGTATATGAATTATTATGGACTCTGCAATGCATGGCGTACTTTTCACCCTGATAGCAAAGAATATTCTTTCTTTTCACATGTGCTTCACTCATATTCTCGTCTTGATTATTTCATAGTAAGCAATTCATTGATGACCAACATTTCAGAGACTAAGATACACCCTATTGCTGTCAGCGATCATGCACCAGTTACTCTAAATTTAGATACCGGTAATAAAAAAGAAACAACAAAAAATATAAATTGGAGATTAAATACATAACTGCTTCAAGAAGAAGAATTTTTGCAATATTTTAAAAAAGAATGGACATCATATTTAGAGTTTAATGATTTGCCAGGAACTTCAGCATGTACACTTTGGGAGGCTGTTATGAGAGGAAAAATAATATCCTATTCAACAAATAAAAAGAAAAAAGAGAATAAACGTATTGAGGAATTAGAGAAATCTATAAAATTACTAGAAGGTATACAAGGAGAGGATATACAGAAAAAACTATGCAAGTTAAAATTAGAACTAAATGAATTTATTGACAAGAAAAACAAATTCTTTATACAAAGGCTTCAATTAGAACATTTTGAACACAGTAATAAATCAAGGAGCTTTTTAGCGAACCAACTCAAGTTAAACAAGGAAAAAACATCTATCTACGGTATTAAAGACACAAATGGAAATATAACTTATGATGAGGGAAAAGTAAACAGTGTTTTTAGAGATTTTTATAGAAACCTATACACTCCACAAATAAATCCAACAGATGCAGATTTAAATCAATTCCTGGATAGAGGAACACTTCCAAAATTAAATAGTAGTCAATCATCAGAACTGGACTCACCATTAACACCAGCCGAACTCCATGAAGCCATCAAAAAAATGCCAAATAAAAAATCTCCTGGTCCAGATGGCTATCCAACAGAATTTAAAAAAAGAATTTTGGAATATATTGGAACCAATATTCCACAGAATGCTATTAGAGTCAGAAGAAAATGGGAGGCTTCCAACACATATGAATTCAGCCAACATTAGTATCCTTTTAAAATCAGGTAAGGACCCAATATTGCCTACAAGTTATCGTCCAATCTCTCTTATTAATGTCGATGTAAAAATTATTTGTAAAGCCCTGTCTAAAAGATTAGAGAAGATAACTCATTTCATCATTCATCAAGATCAAACTGGATTTATAAAAGGAAGACACTCGACCACAAACACTCGCAGATTATATAATTTACTAGAGTATTCATATAGTAAAAATATTGAAACAGTTATTTTATCTTTAGATGCAGAAAAAGCATTCGATAGAGTAAATAGGAATTTTTTTTATATGCTACCTTGATTAAATTTGGATTTGGAAACTATTTTATTAATTGGTTAAAAATATTATATAACTCACCTAAAGCATGTGTAAGGACAAATGATCAAATATCTTCAAGCTTTTGTTTACAGAGGGGAACCAGACAGAGATGCCCACTTTCACCCGCATTATTTGCTATGTTTATTGAACCTTTAGCAGCAGCAATAAGGCAAACCGTTGACATTAAAGGCATACAGTGTAAAAATATAGAACATAAAATTAGTCTTTATGCTGACGATGTTTTACTTTTTCTACAAAACTCAGAAAACTCTATATCTAATGTTATCAAATTAATAAACTCATTCTCAAAAGTTTCTGATTATTCTATAAATTGGTCAAAATCTACAGCTCTTCCAATAAATTGCGTGTTTAATACTTCTTTCAATGAAAGACTACAATCAGGTAACATTACATACTTGGGTATTAATATTTCTACTAAAACAGAAGACTTAATACAACTAAATAATAATAATAATAATAATGAATTCAATTTATAACACAATTTTCATTAATGAAAATCTCAAAGTGCTACAAAGTGCAACAGAATTAAATGTCAATAAAACAAGTAATAAAACAAGTAAAATCAATAACAGTATCAACTAAGATCAAAGATAGAATCATGAGGAGGCAGAGTAAGCTCGGTTGAAAAGAAAGGTCTTCAAGCCGCTCTTAAAGTCAACCAGTGACTGTGGAGCTCTTAGGCAGTCAGGAAGAGAGTTCCACAGGCGGGTGGCAGCCACACTGAAAGCCTGGTCTCCTATCATCAAATCATATACCACTCTTAAAGAAAATTGAAGACGATCTTACTAGATGGAAATCTCTACCCATATCTTTTATGGGAAGAATTGCCTCAGTAAAAATGATGGTCCTGCCGAGAAGAAATTATTTATTCTCTATGATCCCAAATAAACCTTCAAATGAATGGTTTAAGTCCCTGGACTCTTTCATATCTAAATTCCTTTGGAAAAACAAAACTCCACGTATTAGCTTAAAAACATTACAGAAATCTAAAGGAACCAGAGGATTAGAACTTCCAAACTTTTATCACTATTATTTAGCCAATAGGTTACAATATATCTCAAAATGGATAAATCCAAATGCACTAGATGTTACTTGGATAGACATAGAGCAAACTTTATGTAATAATATTAGGATTTCAGATCTACCATTTATTAGCATAGATATAAAAAATGTTTGCTTTAAAAGTATCAGTATTAGCTCATCTCTGACAGCATGGTGGGAGTATCTAAAAATGACAAAGTCTTCACTACTCCCATGCAGACAAACACCCATCTGGAATAACCCTGACATACAGCAAGAAAATAATATGTTAAATTTCCCAGGTTGGAAAGTTAAGGGGATTAAACGTTTGGAACACATATTTGATGGTGTAGATTTTACTCCATTTAATTAATTAAAAATACAACATGACATTGATAATAAATACTTTTTAGAATATCAACAAATTAAGTCGATTGTAAAGAAGAAACTTAAGCTTAATAGAACATTGTTAGTGACATCAGTGTGTGTCTCAGAGTTCATTAATCTTAAAACACACAAATTGTTATCTAAAATATACAAGAAATTGTCTAGAATAGATGACTCCATAACACTAACTGTGGCAAAATGGGAGACAGATTTATCAGTCAACTTTGACCAAAACACCTGGTCTCAAATATGTTTAAAAACATTTAAAATGACTAGAATCTAGGGCGGCCGTGGTGTAGTGGTAATGGCAGTCGTCTCCCGATCGGAAAGTTGGCGGTTCGACTCCCGGGACCCGCACCATGTGTCGTTGTGTCCTTGGGCAAGACACTTAACCCTGAGTTGCTCCCGGTAGGACTGGAAAGCACCTTGCATGGTAGTCTGCCGCCACCGGTTTATGAATGTGTGTAGCATTCAATATATGTGTAGCACTTTGAGATTTTCAGTAATGAAAAGTGCGTTATAAATTGAATTAATTATTATTATTATTATTATAGAATCTCAAATATACAATTAATACAGCATAACGTTCTCTATAGAGTACATTATACAGGTCAGCGAATGTTTAAGATGGGATTTACACCATCTAACATTTGCTCACAGTGCAAAGGAAATATACCTGATGATTATATCCATGCACTCTGGTTCTGTCCACCTGTTCAGAGATTCTGGGTCCAGGTCTGTAAGGACTTGTCTAATTGTCTGAAATGTAATATTCCGCACTCTCCATCTATTTGTTTACTAGCTATCTTTGAAGATGTAATACTAGAAAAAACATATACAGCATGATTTTCACTGCCTTATGTATCGCAAAGAAAACCATACTCATGAATTGGAAAAATAAAAATAATCTTAGCATTAATCAGTGTAAAAATCTTCTGTTAGATCATATTAGTCATGAAACAGCATCTGCCGACACATTGGATCAATCTCTCTGGTATTCTTTGATCGGCTCCGTTACGTAGTGAGGGTGGGGGGTCTGGGATCTGGCCTTGTGGGGCATTGGGGCTGGTGTGGGGGGAGGTCGGGGTTTGGGGCGCCGGGAGGTGGGGCTGTTTGGGCGGGGAGGACCCTGCCTTCAACCTGGAGAGGACCGGGGGGTTCTGGGGGATGTCTGCTGGGGGCAGCATGCGGGCCCTGGGGGGTCTGAGGCGACGATCATGGGTCACTGGTTGGTGATCCGCCTGTGCTAGGGTGGTTTTGGGGTGGGCGCCGGGGGCTTGGGATTCTGGTTCTGGGGGGGTGTCGTCCCCGGGCTTGGGCCTGGTGGGGGATCTGGGCTCTGGCAGGCGGGTCGCCGGGATATGGGCTGGCTTGCGCTCTGGTGCCCGGCTCTGGCTGGGGGACCCTCGGCTCGCTGGTGGGTTGGGGGTTCATGCGCTGGGGGGTTGGGTGTTTGAGGGCGTGACTGGTGGCCATGGGAGGGGGCAGGTAGTCACAGTCTGGGCGTCTAGTGTGTTACGTGGTCTGAAAGTTGTTAGTATGAAGGGTGGGTGTCGTATTTCTTCTGGGGTGAAGATTGGGTGGATGTCCTTGATGATGGTCTGGGACCATGCATGGCCTGTGGGCGGGCCCCTTGTAATAGTGGGGGCCCCCCGGTGCTTCCTGGCTCTGTCGGAGGTTGGATGGGCGCTCTTGGCCGTGTTGTCCATGTGGGATTTCGTGTCCTCCTGGGCGGCGGGCTGACTGCAGTTAGCAAGGGTTTTGGTGGCCCTGGTGGGTGTGGGCTGTTGGTCCTGCTGCTGGTGGTCCTCGTGGCCGTGTCCATCTCTGGTCTGGGGCTCAATGAGCCTGGAGGTCGGAGAGGTGTTTGGCCTTGATCCTTGGGCGGACGTTGGCAAACTGGGGAGGTATGCAAGGTCAGCGGGGGAGCTGACTCGTTGCGGGAGCATTGTTCCTGCAGTTATTTCTCCCCATCCCTCACCACGCTCCTCTGCCCTCTCCATTTCAAAATAATACATGTAGGGATTTGAGGCTCAGGTGTGTTGCAACGTTTTTACATCTCTGTTGTTCAGAACCACCTGGGACTCAATTTTATTATACACCTTAGACATTCATTCATATACATCCTCATAATAATAATAACTTTTATTTATAACGCACTTTACATTAAACAAATCTCAAAGTGCTACAATGAACATTAAATAAAAGCAAGATTAAAATCAACCATAAATGCAACTAAGTGGAGGTACAACCTAGAGGACAGTGTCTCACAGATGATTGCATCAAAAAAATCACAAAATGCAGATAAAATACTCATAAAATTCAAATATAGTAATTTGGGGTGAGTACTAGGGTTATGGGTGGCGAGATGACATCATTCTCATCTACCGTGCCTGTGCTCACTCACAATCATACATTTAGACAGTAACGGCCTGGGTTAGAGTTGGAGTTGAGAGGAAACTGGCATAATGCCAGCCTTTGCTCCTTCTCTTTCCCTTTTTAAGTGCACTTTAAAACAACACACATCAACAGCACATTTGGGGACGGGGTTGTATGCGTCGGGGTCTAGGTTTGTTAATTTTTTTTATTTATTTATTTATATTTTATTCCCTTTCTTACCCCCCTGGTTCTCTGGCGGCTATTCTGGGGGTGGGGTCCGGTAAGGTGACGGGCGGTCGGGTGTTGTCTTGGACTATGGTGGGGTTCGAGGCCTGGGGGATCGCCGTGGGCAGGACTGGCATTGCGCTCCCCCTGGGGCTGCTTGGGCTCGGGTGTCCTGTCCTGTCGGCGGGGCGTGGGCTGGGCCGAATCTTGGATGTCTGCTACTCTCCACCCCAGAACGAATGGGCTACCTCCTGGGTTTGGATGTGAGCTACCCCATGCAAGGGGCAGGTACATGTCTTGGACCTGGGGGGTATAGAGTGTGTATCGGGATTATGAATGGAACGTGTCGTTATTGTTTGTCTTTCTGTGAGTGAGGGTGAGGATGAGGGTGGATCTGAATGAGTGTGTCTGTGTATGAATGTTTGTCAGGCTGGGACTTGGGCTGTCCCCTCTCTGATACATCTGAGGCTACTCAGTGTCTAGCTCTTGCCGCGTGGCCCCCTGGTGGGTGTTCCTTTGCCTGCGGGTATGCTTGGGCCCCTCACTGTCTGGGGTTGGGTGCTTGGGCGTATGTTGGCTCGGCCTGGTGGCTACCTGGTGGGGCTCGGGTCTTCTGGTCCTGTCGGGTCTGGGCCTGAGGGGTGTGCGTCCCCGGTACAAGGCCTCGGTGTCTGGCCCTGGGGCTACGTCGGTGCAGCGGGCTCTGGCGGGGGCCTGTGAATTTGTCACTGTTGACCCTGGGGGGTCATTGTGTGTAGTCACTGGTAGGGTTTCTCCTGTTCTCCCCTTTGGTCGGATCTGGGGAGTTGGTGAGTGGCTCGTCCTGTTCGGGTGGCCCTGGGGACTCTGGGCTCGAGGTCCTTCTTGGGGTCTTGGGCTCTGGTTTCCCCTTTGCCTGCCTCGGGCCTTGGGGGGGGCGGATCTCTGATGCCTCATGGTTGCTATTGAATGTTCTATTGGAGGAAACTTTTTCACTTATGCATGCTCACAACCACACGCAAATGGATGCAGGGATGTATATGTAGATATATGCAGATATGTAGATGGGTATATGAATGAATATGAATGTATATGTATGTATACTTTATATATATTTGTAGTTATGGTATGTATATTTATGAAAATATACTGCAAGTTCATAAAAGTTATTAGTCTTTATGCATGTGTTGCTATGTTCTGTCATGTACTTTGCAGGATTGCAGACGGAGGTTGGATGTGTTTGCCTTGTGCTTTTTTGTGGATAATTGTTGTGTTTTTGTCTTACTTTCTGTCTTTCCTTTCCTTTCTCTCTATAAAAAAAAAGCTGCTGTGACCAACATGTGTTGGAAGAGACACAGTTGGATCCAGTTTTAATATCACTGTTTATTGAATGAGGCAGGCGGACATTTCACGTGTCACGTTGCACAATATCATGTGTGCTAAATAATAACAGTTTAAAGGGGACCACACATGCAAAATTCACTTTTTAATGTTTTTTTTACTCAACTTTGGGTATTTACTTCATAAAAAAACAGTCCTTGTGCCAAAAAAATGCACCCAGTGGTTTATTTACTCTAAGTAGATTTATTTGTCTGTGATATAAACGCTTCGTTTCTCACTTCCTGCGGTTTGTGACGTCACAAACCGCAGGACAACCCACACCAAACCTGAGTCCAGCCCCTCACCTAGCAACCCCTGGTGCGGCTCAACCCACTTCAGTATAATAGACGTTTGAACTATGTCTCGTTGAAACTGTGCACACTCTCACGGGGCGATAGTCTGTAACGTACAAGCACCACTGATCGATATACTTTTCAGATTAGCAATTTATTTATTTTAAGAATACTTTTCACTTCATCAAAATCTAATAAAAATTTCAGCGATCTAAAAGTAGGTGGTTGTATTTGTTCTTATACGATGAAGGACTGCTTTTGCTCAACTGCAAGGTTGGTCGAGAGGTCAAAGAAATGGAGCGGCACCCGAAGAACCAGGGTTCGCATCCCAGTCACGGCATTTTTTTTAAGCCTTTTGTTTCGGAGAGAGTTATAATACTTTACAATCGTTATTTTTATGTTTTAGTTCAATTTTTAGTGTAATAGCGATCGCTCCCAACGCGCAGCCGGCAGAACTCTGTCTCGTTGAAACTGTGCACACATACACTCTTGCGGGGCGACAGTCTGAAACGTACAAGCACCACTGATCGATATACTTTTCAGATTAGCAATTTATTTATTTTAAGAATACCTTTAACTTCATCATGTTAGGTTCTGCTGGCACGAAGGAAGTGTAGAACCCAAATGCAGGAGAAGGATGGATGAACACTCAGGGGAAATTTTAAAGTGTTTATTTACAACAAAATTAAAACAAAACAAAGGCTGGCAGGGTAGCAAAAACTATTTAACTAAACTAAACTGGATTAAACTAAACTAAACTAAACTGGATTAAACTAAACTGAACTGAACTGAACTGAACTGAAGAGGTACTTACTAAACACTCAGGGACACACGGAGGGAGAGCAGAACACAACACCTTGGGAGGACAAACCCGAGACAATGATAAGACTGAGAGGAGCTGAATTTATACACAGACACACTGATTACACATGCCATCCACCTGTGATGATTACAACTAGACACAGGTGAGACAGGGGCAGAAACACAGAAACACTAAACATGAGCAGACAGAACACAATAACCTGAATTAAAACATGAAGAAACACAAAAGACTGAAACAAAACAGAAAGCTGAATTAAGCACAAACAGACAGAACACAAGAAGCTGAATTAAACATAAACATGAAGACTAGATCAAGCACAAAAGACTGAACAAAACAAAAAGCTGAATTAAGCATAAACAGACAGACCATGACACATCAAAATCTAATCAAAACTCCAGCGTTCTAAAAGTAGGTGGTTGTATGTATTTTTTTTTCCATTTATAGATGCCTCCCTTCACACCTTATAGCCATCCTCTCACTCAATGTTTTTTTTTCTTTTTTTTTTAGAGAGAAAGAAAGAAAAGAGAAAGTAAGACAACAAATCAACAATTATCAACCAAAAGAGCACAAGGCAAACACACCCAACCTCCGTCCACAATCCTGCAAAGCACATGACAGAACACAACAATGGAACATACATGCATAAAGACTAATAATATTCATGAGCTTGCAGTAGAATTCTATAAATACACATACCCATACCTACAAATATATATATAGTATACATACATATACTTTTATATTCATTCATATACCCATCTACATATCTGCATATATCTATATATACATCCCTGCATCCATTTGTGTGTGGTTGTGAGCATGCATAAGTGAATAAGGTTCCTCCAATAGAACATTTAGTAGCGACTGTGAAGCATCAGAGATCCGTCCCCCCAAAGCCCGAGGCAGACGAAGGGGCGATCAAAGCCCAAGACCCCAGGAAGGAGCCCAGAGTCCCCAGGACCACCCGAACAGGACGAGCCACTAGCCCACTCCCCAGATCCTACCAAGGGGAAGAACCGGACGAACCCCACCAGCGACCACATACAATGACCCCTCGGGGTCGCCCGCGACAAATTCACAGGCCCCCGCCGGAGCCCGTTGCACCGACTTAGCCCCAGGGCCGGTCACCGAGGCCCGGTCACCGGGGACGCCCACCCCTCAGGCCCAGACCCGACCGGACCAGAGGGCACGAGCCCCACCAGGCAGCTACCAGGCCGAGCCGACAAACTCCCAAGCGCCCAACCCCAGATAGTGAGGGCCCCAAGCACGCCCGCAGGCAAAGGAACACCCACCAGGGGGGCCACGTGGCAGGAGCGCAACACTAAGTAGCCTCAGAAGTATCAGAGATGGGGCAGTCCAAGACCCAGCCTGACACTTAAACATTCATACACAGACACACTCATTCAGACCCACCCTCATCCTCACCCTCAGTCACAGAAATACAAACAATAACGACACGTTCCATTCATAATCCCGATGCACACTCTATACCCCCTAGGTCCAAGACATGTACCTGCTCCCTACATGGGGCAGCCCACATCCAAACCCAGGAGGTAGGCCCATTCATTCTGGGGTGGAGAGTAGCAGACATCCAAGATCCGGCCCACCCCGCGCCCTGCCGACAGGACAGGACAGGACACCCGAGTCCAAGCAGCCCCAGGGGGAGCGCACTGCCAGCCCCGCCCACGGCGAACCCGCAGGCCCCGAACCCCCCCACATCCCAGCACAACCCCTGACAGCCCACCCCCAGAATGTCCGCCAGGCAACCAGGGGGGTAAGAGAAAAATAAATAAATACTATATATATATATATATATATATATATATATATATATATATATATATATATATATATATATAAATAAATACATAAATAAATAAAATTGAAATTAACAAATCAAGACCCCGACACACACACCCCGTTCCCAAATGTACTGTTGGTGAGTGTTGTTCTAAAGTGTAATTAAAAGGGAAAGAGAAGGAGCAAAGGCTGGCATTGTACCAGTTTCCCCTCCACTCCAACTCTAACCCAGGCCCTTATTGTCTAAATGCATAATGTTGAGTAAGCATAGGTATGGGGGCGAGAGTAAAAGAAATGGAGCGGCACCCGAAGAACCAGGGTTCGCATCCCAGTCATGGCATTTTTTTTAAGCCTTTTGTTTCGGAGAGAGTTATAATACTTTATAATTGTTATTTTTACGTTTTAGTTCAATTTTTAGTGTATTAGCGATCGATCCCAATGCGTAGCCGGCAGAACTCTGTCTCGTTGAAACTGTGCACACACACACTCTCGCGGGGCAACAGTCTGAAACGTACAAGCACCACTGATCGATATACTTTTCAGATTAGCAATTTATTTATTTTAAGAATACCTTTCACTTCATCAAAATCTAATCAAAACTCCAGCGTTCTAAAAGTAGGTGGTTGTATGTATTTCTTATACAATGAAGGACTGCTGTTGTTCAACTGCGCCTGTAGGTCAGCAAGTTAAATCACTAGTGTCGCACCCAAAGGACCGGGGTTCGCTTCCCGGCCACGACATCTTTATTTATTTATTTTTTTTCGGAGAGATCGGGCTGCAGTGAGCTGCTGGCTTTTGAGGACCATGTGGGTCAGGTTGCCTCATATGGATAAATTAACTGGAAACACTCGGTGAACTTTGCGTGTGTCTGGATTGGATGTGCAGCCGTGGATCAAAGTGCTGCATGCAACTAGCAGGAGCTACGCGGGCTGTTTGTTACCAAAGGAGGAGGAAGAGCTAATTTTAGCCTCTGATTCGGGAGGGCATGATAAAAGAAGCAGCTAATGGCGGCGCACACAAACAGCTTTCGGTAAGTTATCTTAAGCTAGCACTAACAGTAAGTCAAACGAGTAATTAAAAAAGGCTAATTTTAAAACAACAACAGATTTCAGATACTGGCAGTTACAGAGGGCGGAGACAGAGTTTTGACGGGCGTGGACTTCAGAGCTCATTATCATAAACAGGTCGTTTAGAACGGAAGTTAAAAATGGCAGAATTAAAAACGGTATAATTTATTATCTAAGAATTATTTTGTGTATTAAATTGAATGAACGGGGTATATATAAACTCATCTGAGCTAAATTAATCTATCTGGTCTCGTTACGTGATTTAAACTATGTGTAACATGTTGCGTATTATTAAAGTTGGAAATGAAGACACCAGGTTTATTTTTTATTTATTTATTTATTCAACACCACTAACTGTATGTCACAAACACTGATAATTAAACTGAACACTATTAAAACACGTTAACTGAACTGTAACTATGTTAATGATCTGGACTCTGCTCTGTTTTCATCCTGGTCCTATCCGAACCGGTCCGTTTGGTGAAAGGACAGCTTCTCAACCTCGCAGGAAAAAAAATAAAAATAAAAACTCAGTTGGTTGTTGTGTGATCAAAGTAAACACAAGCAAACATTATTAAGAACATTGATTTACCTGGTGGAAATCTGCTGTTTAACATGGACTAAAGTCCGACATCGTTGACTGAGTTTTGGTCCACTCAGCGTCTGGTGTTGAGCTTGTTAGATGAATCGGGTCCCGTTTGGCGTCAAATCTGTCGACTCTTATCCAAATTCCAGCTTTAACTTGTTGTTAAGTTGTTGTTAGCTCAACGTTTAGCACAAAAGAAAGCAGCAGTCTGCCAGCAGACTGAGGAAACACGCATGCGCATTAGGTGAAGGTGCAAAAATTCACAGCGCCAACTAATGACCCGGCATGGTAACTACAGCAGAGGAGGGGATTCATGAGGACGGGGGGAGATTCGAGCGGATGCATGTAAACACTAGAATTCGCCCGTGTCAATGCAGATCTTTTCCTCTAATTAACATAACCAAAACCTCCGTTTCCCCCCACCGTGTCTGTGTAAACAGGGCCTAATGCCCCTTTTCCACCGGTCGGCTCGGGTCGATTATGACGTCATATGTGCGTCACAGAGACCCACTTCACGCCATTTCCACCGGATTGTCCGTGCCGCGCCGCTCCAAATTCTCGGTCCCATTTCATAAGTGAGTGCAGCTACAGTGTGCGCTCTCAGGACATGATTACCTGCAGTGTTCCGTCAGTGAGGACTGAACTTGGAAAAAGGGCCTTCTCCTATTCTGCTCCTGCTTCATGGAATATCTTACAAAAAGATCTGAAGCTCTCGACCTTGACTTCTCTAAATGGTTTTCAGAATCTGTTGGAATCCTGGCAAAAACCAATGCAGATTTGTTCCTGTCTTTGATTTTATACGTCTACCTTATAATGTTTTGCTAGTTTTTTGATACTTTGTTAAAAAAAAAAAAAAAAAAATCTTTTGTTTTTTTCTCTCTTTTTGTTTTCTATTGTTTATTGTTTGTTTGTTTATTGTTTAATGAAATTCTATCACTGCTGTTCATTGTTCTTTAGTTTTAGCAGGTCGCTTTCGTAAATGAGCCCATGAGGTTCAAAAGATTTACCTGACTAAATAAAGGTTGAATGAATAAGGGTCCCAAGCCGAGCTCATGTGAGCTGGCCCGTCGCGTCAGAAACATTTTCGGTCACTGATTGGTCAGGGGAGAAGGTGAGTGCGGGGTGGAGACTGTGGTGACGAGGCTGCACAGAGGAGGCTGCGCAGAGGAGGTTGCGGGAGGAGGTTGCGGGAGGACTGTGTTTGATCATTTGTAAACAACCGCGATCTTGTCCGTTCCGTTGTATCTTGATAAAAAAAAAGATCATGTCTAATCAGTGGTCAAACGCAGAGGTGCAGGCGTTTTTGTGCTTTGTTGCTGACGAGAGGATCCAATGTGAGCTGGATGGAATGGTCCGAAATGAGACTGTATTCAAAGAAGTCTCGGAGCTCATGGCTAAGCATGGCTATCAGCGAACTCCAAAGTAGTGCAGGGAGAAGCTTAAGAAACGTCGTGCTGAATACAAGAAAATTAAAGACGAAAATGGCAAGAGCGGAGCAGGCCGAAAAACCTGGAAGTGGTTTGACCAGATGGACGCCATATATGGTAATCGCCCATCTAATAACGGGCGCGAAACTAGCTTGGACACAGCAGCTAATAGTTTCAATGAGGAATCAGTGATAGAAGATGGTGAGTGTTTTATAACGTTTAACACATTGTAAGTTACAGATCCCATCGGTTGTGAATATATCTCTTTAAAAAGAGGCTGAGAACGATGCTAACGATGCTATGCTAACTAGCGCACATGCTAACTGTAGTCTGTTCTAACTGTATTTTTTCCGGAACTTATTTTAGCATGTGACACTACAGAGTCCACAGTGGAACCTCCAAACCCCTCGGCTTCACAGAATGCCCCTGATCCATCACCTGAATCATCAACTCCCCCACTGGAGAGCAGTTCATCTGTGCCCTACTGCTCACAGAACAGACCAGAACATCAGAAGTCTGTGCCCAGCTGCTCACAGAACAGAACAGAATGTCAGACATCAATACTTGGTAAGAAATAATGTATCAATCACCTTCCACCTCAGTGTATTATTTTTGACGTTAAGTACATGCTTTCATTATTATTTTAACTAAAAAATATGATGAATTAATTATTACTGAATCGTACATATTCCAAGTGTCACACTCATCACATGTTTTGGTATGAAAAGCACATTTCCCCAGTTACATACAACAACAATTACATGTAAAATTTACACAGTAGTAGTATATATGATATAAACCAAGTCATACATGAACTACAAAACATTTAATCCTAATAATATGCCAAGCATTACCCAATAGCCATCTAATAACAGTATGTCAATCCAACAACACAATTGTGGGTTTGCTGCAACCTTACAAATATCTAACCAGTGTAATCACTTAAAAATAACATAATGTAAAAATCACATTATTTTCTACTGATGTGTTCAATGTACAGGTATCTGGGTTTTTACCCCACCTGCACACACACATGTTTAAAGTGCACGTTTTGCAAACTGCAAATTTGTGGTTATAATCCAAAACAAACTTTCTTCATTTGCACCAGCTTTATTAGAGGCATTTACTGAAATAACGTATACTGGTTTAACCACATGACATGTCTTCATTTATAGGCAAGAGAAAGAGGAAAGATGAAGGTCACACGACGGTACTGGCCGAGCAACAACAACTGGACCGTGTTCAACTAGAGGAACACCTGACTCGTCTTCTGGAGCAATCTCGTCATGCAGTGGAAGTGGATGCATCAGCTCGCAGAGAAGAGACATCACTGGGAGCAGAAGAGGTTTCAGCGCTAGCACAACAGATTGCACAACAGACTGCGGTTCTCACACGGGCGGTTGATCTGGAAGAAAACATCCACCGACAGCAGATGGAACATGGTGCTGCATTCAATCAGGCATTGCTTGGAGTGATGGGTGAAATAGCCCGTGCATTAACACACAGAAATGTTTAAATGTAAGTTCTCATTAGATAGATACAGTACTGTTTATTGTGATAAACAGAAATACATAGATATAGACACTCACTAGTTTATAGTGATAAATAGAAATAGATCGATATAGATATAGACACTCACTAGTTTGATCCTGTAATTTAGGTTTATTTTTGTCTTTCCTATTAAAATGCATTTATGTATTTGCCACTTTACCTCTATACCAACGTAAACTACCTCATTCACTACCTCATAGATATACTGTGTGCTGCTTTACCACTCTTTTATAAATGTCTATGCCTTAAACTTCATTTTATTTTATAGATATACTTTTTATACTTTTATACTACGGTACTATGCAAAAACTCAGGAAAGTATTACACTTTTGTTATTTCATTTATGCTTATTAAATGTTTAGTGTTTCAATGTTGGTGTCACTTTTCATACTTTAAGAATACTATGCAAATACTCAGGACAGTATTACTCTTTTATTATTACATTTTATAGTTATGTTTATTAAATATTTTAGTGTTTCAACGGTTACTGTTGCACCGAGGGACTGAGTGAAATGCTATTGCAATCCAGTGTATGTCCTGTAAAAATGCCAGTTTTGAAAATAAAGTTGTTACTTTCCTAAAAGTGGTTTCATTCATTACTCCATTATCTCAACATATTTCACAGTGTTATTTACAATACTAGGTGCAACACATAATCTACTCAAATGTTATACTTGGGTTCGCTAATAAAGTCAGACAACTGTATTAAATTAAGAAGAACACCATGGTGCACTTTATTTAACTAGCAGCTATTTGAACATTCACCCTGTAACAGGCAGTTTTTAAACTGAACCATGAACGCATGATGTCTGTTTTCATCCATCCATCCATCCAACTTCCTCTTGTGCTGAGGTCGGGTCGTGGGGCAGCAGCATCACGAGGTACGGGAAAGAGCAGCATACATGTAATGAATTAAGCATTTACTGTATAATGTCCCATTTAATTAAATTATCCAGTTTCAATTTACTTCATTAATCGTAACAAAACATTTTTAGTTAAATATTATTGCACACTAACCATTGTTATTTCAGGGTAAATTAAAATCAGATTAACTCCAAACGCATATTTTATTATGAAAGTGTCACTCATTACTGGACATTGTGATGTATTTAGAAATGTAAATGACCTTGCGCATTTCAAAATAAATATAATTGGACAAAAATTGGACCTTTATAAAATTATTTATTATGAAAACATGTGTTTCAGGAAGGACAAATAGGCAAATTTGTCAGAACTTGAATTATGCTTGTACTTGTATGCTCAGGAGGTATTCCATTAGTGCATTTCTAACGTCAATTTCATGAACTTCCTGTTGCACAGCTGCATGGGGAGGCTGTGCTGCTGCTACTGCAGGCGGTTCATCCAGTGAAGTATCATATGACTCTCCATGACTCTCACACAGATTATGAAGGGCACAGCAGGTCAGCACTATGGACTTCGCAAGTTGAACATCGCAGTCATTTCGTTTCAGGAGGCAACGCCATCTTCCCTTCAATCTTCCAAAAGCATTTTCTACAACTACACGTGTTCTACTGTGTTTCGTTGAATAATTGTTGTTCTGCTGTTAGCCTTCCCGTGTCAGAAAAAGGTTTTAAGAGCCAGTCTTGAAGGGGATAAGCTGCATCACCCAGTATGTAGTAGCCAGTATTTGCTGCACCGATAGACCTGAAATGAGCTGGGAACAGGTTTCCCTGGCTGGCTAGGTCCCACAGCGTGGACAGTCTTAACACTCTTGCATCGTGCATGCTCCCCGGCAATCCAGCAAAAACATTCCAGAACTGGCCCTTTCCATCCACAACAGCTTGAAGTATAATTGAATGCCAACCTTTTCTATTAAAATAATCTGTGTGATAGTGCTCTGGTGCTATTATGGGAATGTGGCTGCCATTAATTGCACCTACACAATGTGGCATCCCGTACTTGCTCTCAATGAAAACAGACATTTCCCTGAACCTCTCAGCATCTGGTATACGGATCTGCTCTGGCACCAAGAACAACTCGGATGCCGCACAAAATTCCTGCAAACACCTGCACACAGTTGTGATGCTGACACCAAAAATATGTCCAATACTACGATACTCAGATCCAGTAGCCAGCTTCCAGAGTGCTATTGCTACTCGCTTCTTCAATGGCACACATTTGCGGTAATTTGTGTTTTGTCGCTCCAGTGCTGGACGTAGTTTGTTGCACAGGTATAAGAAAGTTCCTTGGGACATCCTGAAGTTTTGCACCCATTGAGTGTTGGTGAAACCAGGAACAATAATATCCCACCACACAGATGATCTGTTGAGTTCCCACACTGTAGGTGTTCTGCAAGTACGGTTGCTTAGCTCCTGAATCATCTGAAACAAACACACACACAGCAACTGTATTACACTTTTCATGATGGACATGTCAATATTTTCTTTATCTGCTTTTATCATATTAATGGCAAACTGCAGCTGATAGACATACATAATTATAATTTAGAAATGTATGTGTGTATACATATATATATATATATATATATATATATATATATATAGTATATATATATAGATAGATAGATAGATAGATAGATAGATAGATAGATAGATAGATAGATAGATAGATAGATAGATAGATAGATAGATAGATAGATAGATAGATAGATAGATAGATAGATAGATAGATAGATAGATAGATAGATAGATAGATAGATAGATAGATAGATAGATAGATAGATAGATAGATAGATAGATAGATAGATAGATAGATAGATAGATAGATAGATAGATAGATAGATAGATAGATAGATAGATAGATAGATAGATAGATAGATAGATAGATAGATAGATAGATAGATAGATAGATAGATAGATAGATAGATAGATAGATAGATAGATAGATAGATAGATAGATAGATTAAACTTATCTAATTAATTATATAAACCCCAATACCTGTGCAACCTGTAATTCAAATAGACATACATCAGAGTACACTTGCTAAATAATAGCAAATTTAATCCTGCATTTTTGAAGGATTGTCAGACTTGGATCATATAGAGCTGTATTCCAACGTTGATATGTTACATTTTGGTATATCAACTGTGGATGACGTTTAATTATGATAATAACATTTAAGAAACAAATAAATCCTTCTGGATAAAAAGCTTTAGCTTACTATCACTCGTCGCCTCCTGTCTTCGTCTTCATACTGCGTTATGGCTTCCCACACCCTGCGGTAATTCTCCATAGTGTTTTGCCTCCTCGCAGCCTGTCGCCTTCGGTCCGCAGCCTGCAGTCTTCGGTCGGCAGCCTGCAGCATTCTGCCCGCAGCCTGCAGCCTTAGGAGCGCTGCACGAAGCTTCTTCAGCCTGCTACGTGAACGGGCTACGGTCTCATCTGTTCGACGTTTCACAAGCAACCACACACAGAGAATAACTCCACAACAACAACGTCCTCCATTTTGTTTGTGTGTCTCCTGGGTTTTCTTCTTCTACTATTAATTTAGCAGTAGCCATTGAACACCTTAAGGGATATTACTGCCAACATGTGGTGAGACGAGGTACAGCAGGGTGTTCTTCTTCTAACGTTTAGTGGTGGATAGTAAATACCTTGAGGGAACACTACCACCACCATGAGGTAAAACGAGTAGGAATGTGGACCCCGCCCACAGAAAGGGTACAAAAAAGCGGTGGAAACAGAACGTACATGTGACCCGACCTGGACTGAGCCGATCTGAGCCGATCCAAGCCGAGCCGAGCGGTGGAAAAGAGGCATAAGAGTGGCTTGAAGACCTTTCTTTTCAACCGAGCATACTCTGCCTCCTCATGATTCTACTTTTGATCTTAGTTGATACTGTTATTGATTGTACTTGTTTTATTACTTGTTTTATTGACATTTAATTCTGTTGCACTTTGTAGCACTTTGAGATTTTCATTAATGAAAAGTGCGTTATAAATTGAATTAATTATTATTACTGTATTATTATTATTATTATCACCTGCTGCCTCCATGTGCACTCAACATCTGCAAAGTTTGTTCGTTTTTATCTTTCCATCACCTCACTTTAATTTTCCATCCATCTTTCCATAAGTGCAATCACTATGTCACACTGAGGCTATGTTGCTATGTGTGAAGGAAGCAATTAAATTTTATTTTCAGGAAATTTTAGAAACAGAACAAAAAATCTGAAGGCCTGACTAATTTTAATTCATAGTTAGGAAATATCAACTCTACAGTCGTTCTTTTAGCTTATAGGCTTAATATGGAGTTAATTGAATTAGATATTGTGTTTTTTGACATTGTTTTTGAACTCAGTTTGATTAAAAAAAGTACAACTACTGGTATGTTATTCCTCATTTTAAAATTTCAACTTAAACCCACACAAATTCAGGCGATGACTTCAAACTTTTAATGGGTGTCTTTGTCATTACTGTTTGCAAGAGTTTGGGATGAGATTCCTCTGTAGGGTGACTGGACTCAGCATAGGAGATAGAAGAGCTACTGTACATTCTCAGAGGGACCTCAGAGTGGAGCAGCTTCTCTGTTTTGAAAGAAGTCAGCTAGCTGATAAGCTCACTTGAGTGACTCCCTGTAGATAACAAAGTTCATGGTCAATCATCCAGGTACCAAATCTAATAATTCTCAGTCAGGTTTCCCTAGTTTCCTTTGTTTTCCTTTTACAGTGATACTGTATACAGAAACACACTAAGAACTCACTGCAGAGAATTTATATCCTTTCTCACCTGACATCACCTTGGGATCTCTCAATAGCAGTTAGAAATATTTCTGGAGAGAAGAATATCTGTGTTTTCCTCCCAAACCTGTTACCTTGACAACACAACCTTAGATAAGCAGAAAACAGTGGCTAGGTAAACATATGTCTTTGTTTGAAAAAAAAAAAATATATATATATATATATATATATATATATATATACATTGGTACATTGGGCAGCACGGTGGCACAACTGGTAGAGCTGCTGCCTCTCAGCGAGAAGGTTGCCGGTTCAAATCCCGGTCCGGGGCCTTTCTGGGTGGAGTTTGCATGTTCTCCCCGTGCATGCGTGGGTTTCCTCCGGGTACTCCGGTTTCCTCCCACAGACCAAAAAACATGCTTGTTAGGCTGATTGGTGACTCTAAATTGACCCTAGGTGTGAGTGTGAGAGTGGATGGTTGTTTGGTGTGAGTGAGACAGGTCCCTCTTGTAAATGAGTCCCCGTGACTCAACGAGGCTAGCCTGTATAAATAAAGGTTGAATGAATGAAATACAGTATATATATCCATAGTATATATATCCATCCATCCTTACCCACTTCTTCCTTTTAAACTCACGGGTGTCATTGGTGCTCATGTCCAGCAGTCACTGTGTGAGAGGCAGGGGACACCCTGGACAGGTTTCCAGTCCATCACCAAGACACATAGAGACACTCACACCTAGGGACAATTTAGAGTTACCAATCAGGCTAACATGCATGGTTTTGGTCTGTGAGAGGAAAACGGAGTAACCGGAGAAAACCCATGCATGCACGAAGAGAACATACAAACTCCACACAGAAAGTCCCTGTCCGGGACTTGAACCGGCAACCTTCTCACTGAGAGGCAACAGCTCTACCAGCTCCGTCACTGTGCTGCCTCATTAGTGTTATAAAAAATTAACTTGTTATTATATATGGGTGCAAAATATATACACTAAACATGACATTTTTCAAAATCGTGTTGGTTCAAGGTACCGGTAACTTTACTATCATTCACATCACACGTATGTGGTACATGAGGTGGAATGAAATTTTATTCTCAAGGTCCTAGTTACACCCAAAAATAGCAATAATTAAACTATAAAAAATAAACAGTATACAAGGATCTAAGATATACTCTCAACCAGGGGTCACCAACCTTTTTGAGACTGAGAGCTACTTCAGTGGGACTAAGAGACATGAAGGGCTACTTGTTTGATACACACAAATTTGCATGACTCACCTTTAATTATAGTATTAATAATAATACATTTACACACGTGACTACATGACTGCCTGATCACATCTGATCTGATCTGTATTATTAAAGGGTGTGTGACATGATTTTGGAACTTTGCATAAAGTGGCACAACATATGTATCTTGTATCATTCAACTATGTTCGTTTTTGCAAACATAATGATAAATTAATGAAAATTCGTTTCAAAGTGAGTTTAAAATTCATGCCTTGTTTCTTCACGGGACATCCGGGTACTTACGCATGCGACTTCTGTGACGTAGACACGGGAATGTCTCCTAGAATGTCCCTTTTACATAACAAAGGCGTACAATATAGAAACCGACAAATTTAGCAATCTAAGTTTAGATTTGAACGATTTGTCTTCAGTTTGGGAAGCCGAAGTTAGTTCAGGGGGTTGAACAAGAAACAGCAGGTTCTGTCTTACCGTTCAGGTGGAGCGAGGGGTGCTTCGAGGGGGACAGCTTTGTTTGTTTTGTCCAGTCTTGACAAAGTTTTTCATCTTTTGGGAAAGTGAAAAGGCTCCCTTGTTCACTGATGATATTAGAACACCCAATTGCGACACAATGTAACGGCATTTTTCAAGTTGTACAAAAAAAATAGGCGATCTTGCAGACAATGAACATGCGTTATCCTACCAGACGCAGACTGACATTCCTGTGTCTACGTCACATGCGGAAGTACCCGGATGTCCCGTGAAGAAACACGGCGCAAATTTTAAACTCACTTTGAAACAAATTTTCATTAATTTATCATTTTGTTTGCAACAACGAACATAGTTGAATGATACAAGATATATATGTTGTGCCACTTTATGCAAAGTTCCAAATCATGTCACACACACTTTAAAGACTCCACACAGTGGTTATCAGTAAGGATTTAGCTTGGTAAATATGATCAATTATTATTGATAATTAGCGATTAGAACTCTCAATCGAGAACTTGATTCCTCAGTTTGAATCCCGTTTTTGGCTCTTCTGTGCAACTGTAAATTGTTCCTAGCAGTGACTGGGAGTGTGGATGGTTGTTTGTCTCTTTGTCTGTCTCTGTGATGGACTAGAGACCTGTCCTGGGTGTCTCTGGGACAGACTGGAGACCTGTCCTGGGTGTCCCCTGCTTCACACAAAAGCAGCTGAGAGTGGCTCTAGTCATAAACAAGGGGGGCATAATGAAAGACTTATTAACTGATATAAACATAAAACACTATTTATTTTGTTAAACTCAATCTGTAACATTTGAAATTCAGTATATTTTATGAATGTTTATTAACTGTTTTGTAGGAATGAACACATTTGTAATATTCGTTCAAAATGTACCTTTTGCTATTAATAAATCTGTAGCATTTTTAAAATAAATTATTAAGAATAAAATCTTCCAATCAAGCCCTGTTTGCACTGTTGTGTCTGTAACATTTCAGAATAACTCTTACCTCTTGCAGATTGAAAATATCAATAATGTAATATAATAAACAAAGTAACATTTTTAAATGAATCATGTGACATTAGTATTGATCCTCAGATCTGCAGCATTTTTAATTATAACATCCATCCATCCATCCATCCATCTTCTTCCACTTATCCGGGGTCGGGTCGCGGGGGTAGCAGCCTAAGTAGGGAGGCCCAGACTTCCCTCTCCCCAGCCACTTGGAGCAGCTCCTCTGGGGGAATCCCAAGGCGTTCCCAGGCCAGCCGAGAAACATAGTCCCTCCAGCGCGTCCTGGGTCTTCCTCTGGGTCTCCTCCCGGTGGGACATGCCCGGAACACCTCACCAGGGAGGCGTCCAGGAGGCATCCTAACCAGATGCCCGAGCCACCTCAACTGGCTCCTCTCGATGTGGAGAAGCAGCGGCTCTACTCCGAGTCCCTCCCGGATGACTGAGCTTCTCACCCTATCTCTAAGGGAGAGTCCAGCCACCCTGCGGAGAAAACTCATTTCAGCCGCTTGTATCCGAGATCTTGTTCTTTCGGTCATAACCCAAAGCTCATGACCATAGATGAGGGTGGGAACGTAGATCGATCGGTAAATTGAGAGCTTTGCCTTTTGACTCAGCTCTCTCTTCACCACGACAGACCGGTACAGCGCCCGCTTCACTGCGGACGCTGCACCTATCCGCCTATCGATCTCACGCTCCAGTTTTCCCTCATTCGTGAACAAGATCCCGAGATACTTAAACTCCTCCACTTGGGGCAGGACCTCCTCCCCGACCCGGAGAGGGCATGCTACCCTTTTCCGGCTCAAGACCATGGCCTCGGATTTGGAGGAACTGATCCTCATCCCGGCCGCATCACACTCGGCTGCAAACCGCTCCAGTGAAAGTTGTAAATCACGAACTGATGAAGCCAGTAGGACCACATCATCTGCAAAAAACAGAGAAGCGATTCTAAGGTCACCAAAACGGATCCTCTCAACACCTTGGCTGCGCCTAGAAATTCTGTCCATAAAAGTTATGAACAGAATCGGTGACAAAGGGCAACCTTGGCGGAGTCCAACTCTCACCGGAAACGAGCCTGACTTACTGCCGGCAATGCGGACCAAGCTCTGACACCGGTCGTACAGGGACCTAACAGCCCTTATCAAAGGGCCTGGTACCCCATACTCCCGGAGTACCCCCCACAGAACCCCCCGAGGGACGCGGTCGAATGCCTTCTCCAAGTCCACAAAGCACATGTAAACTGGTTGGGCAAACTCCCACGCACCCTCCAGGACCCTGTTGAGGGTGTAGAGCTGGTCCAGTGTTCCACGACCAGCACGAAAACCACACTGCTCCTCCTGAATCCGAGGTTCGACTATCCGACGGACCCTCCTCTCCAGAACCCCTGAATAGACCTTACCAGGGAGGCTTAAGAGTGTGATCCCCCTATAGTTGGAACACACCCTACGGTCCCCCTTTTTGAATAGGGGAACCACCACCCCAGTCTGCCAATCCAAGGGAACTGCCCCCGATGTCCACGCGATATTGCAGAGTCGCGTAAGCCAACACAACCCTACAACATCCAGAGCCCTAAGGAACTCCGGGCGAATCTCATCCACCCCCGGAGCCTTGCCACCGCGGAGCTTTTTAACCACCTCGGCGACCTCAGCACCAGAGATCGGAGAACCCGACCCAAAGTCCCCAGGCTCTGCTTCCTCAGTGGAAGACGTGCCAGTAGGATTGAGGAGGTCTTCGAAGTATTCCGCCCACCGACTCACAACATCCCGAGTTGAGGTCAGTAGCACGCCACCCCCACCATAAATGGTGTTGGTCGCGTACCTCTTTCCCCCCCTGAGACGCCGGATGGTGGACCAGAATCGCCTCGAAGCCGTACGGAAGTCATTCTCCATGGCCTCTCCGAACTCCTCCCACGCCCGAGTTTTTGCCTCAGCAACCACCCGAGCCGCATGCCGCTTGGACTGCCGGTACCTATCAGCTGCTTCCGGGGTCCCACAAGCCAAAAAGGCCCAATAGGACTCCTTCTTCAGCCTGACAGCATCCCTCACTGCCGGTGTCCACCACCGGGTTCGAGGGTTGCCACCACGACAGTATTATAATTAATTATAACAATACTTCATTTATTCATTCAACCTTTATTTAGGCAGGTTAATCTCATTGAGCCTCGAGGACTAATTTGCAAGAGAGACCTGTCTACAAACTAGAGAACATTCCCCGGGCCTTCAAAGAATGCAGGACAACATTGCTACCGAAGTCCACTGATCCAGGTGAGTTGCAGGATGTCACCGGGTGGCGTTCGGTGACCATCGTGTCGGTGGTTCTTCGGCTGTTCTCTAGGATTCTTGCGATGAGGACGGCGCGGGCGTGTCCTCTGAATCCTAGGCAGAGGGATTTCTTGGTCTCCTCGAATGGTTGCGCGGAGAACCTATTGATTTTGAGTGAGATCATCAGGCGCTCAAAGGCAGACGGGAGCCCTCTAGCGGTCATCTTTGTTGACTTTGCAAAGGCCTTTGACTCCATAGCCCATGAGCATATCCTGTATGCCTTGGGTGAGTGCCGGGTCGACCCTCACGTTATTGAGTTGATTCAAAACTCATATGTGGATAATCCACATATGAGAAGAAAAAACTTAGCTCCTCTTCGGGGGCCCTCTAGTGACCCTGGGGCCCCAAGCGGCCGCTTAGTTCGCTTATGCCTTGGGCCGGCCCTGTGTGGATTGCGCGACCAGGGTGAACTGTGTGGACAGCCCCACACAACCTATTCAAATGAAGCCCTTTAAAATGTAGGATATATGGTAAGAGGTCAATATTAAACTGACACATGTTATATATCTTAATTACTTGTTCAGATTGAATAGTATTTTACGGATTCTTTTCTTTTTCAGTTTACCCAATATTTCTGTGATCTTTATGATAGATAAATAAACCATAAAGACATTAAGTGACAGAGACGTTGATTTTAGTTGGTATGCCAGGAGACACTACCATTTATTTAAAATAAATCAACTAAAATTAACACCATGATTGACAGATTTCACCTTCTTGCAATTTAACACGTCAGCACATTTAAATTACAACAACAGACATAAATACAGGATGTCAATATACTTAGTCTGTGGCTCTTTAGCTTAAAATGTAGTTACCAGCTTAGAAATTGAGATAAGAGAGGTTTAAGAGGAATAGGGTAGGAGGTTGGAGAGGTTTAAGAGGAAGTTATTTGTCTTGAGTATGTTACCAGAAATGACACTTCCCATCAGATTTCTGCTGAATCCCAGGTACGTTTGTAAACAGCTCATTATCTTTAAGACGACAGCCCGATAAGAGAAGACCTTAGCTTTTCAGATGCACGGAGTCCTGGCAGGGGCCAGTACATCTGAGCTGGTTATTTGTTTACTTTTCAACGTCTCCTGGGTCCGCGTAGATCATCAGAAAATGGTGTCAGCTCTTGGTTGACTTCAAGATAACTTATTCCAGAAAGGAATAAACAAAGTTCTGAGCTTATGCTCGGTTCGAAGTGGACTGATAACAAGCATGTGATTAGCCCTCACTGAAGAACGAAGGTCTTTAGCTCTTGACCAAACGTCCGACAGCTTGAAGAGAAAGTTCACATCTCCTCTTCCTTACAGGAACTAGCGGATTCAAGAAAACTTGAAACCCTTAGTAGAGGATCTGAGATCAAAGACTTGTCCCTCTCCGATTGGTTCAAAAGAACCAGTCGAGGAGTTCACTTGCTGTTATCCTGGTACAAGGTTACAGCAAGAAGCAGAGAGAAATGTTTAGGAAAAGACAGAGAGTGCTGTCATTCTCATGAAAACAACGGATTAACTGTCTTCTCCATTTCTAAACAAAACGGCCGGGCCTCTCTGACCCGGGCCTTCAACTTTCACACAGCAGGAGTGATACAGTAATGTTTTACATTACAGAATAACACAGCATAATAGCACACATCATGAAAATGACAAAATGTTATTCTTTTGATTGCATTATAATAAAATTAAAGAAGCCAATAGTCTCTTTGTGAGTGACTATATATGTTCTCAGATTACAACTAATGGAATAAATTGTAGTAAATGTCTGTTTCTGATAGGGTCAGCAAAAAGCATCATTGGACAGTTCAAAAAGACGTGTCATGTCCACTACACAAACAACCACAGCTGCAACAAAGTGTTGCACATATAAAATAATTTTAACCAATCATCACATATTTTACTATTTTTAAAGAAATTATTTTTCACATACAGTATTTCATCATTGCTTCTTTCAAGACCCCATCTTAAAATGCCTCATGAAAATTGTCTGCCTGATCAAAGCTGCCTCTGACATTCTTCTGTCTGTTGTGAGCCACCAGGGGGCTAGTTAGCACTGAAGCTAATGTGTTAGCTGGTGAAGTGTCGCTGTACATTGTGTTTTGCTGTTGCCACAGCCACTAATGAGACACAGACACTTGTCTTTCAATACTGTGAAATACCTTTTTCTCCCAGTCACTGTGCAAATGTGTTTTCTTACGTTTTACTGCCTTTTTCCCCTCTGGGAGGTAAAACTAGCTTGTAGCTTGCGCCGCTGAAGAGATGGGACTGGTCATGATTCTGAACTTTGGCCCCAGGCAAGATTGCTAAACTGTATACATAAAATTATTTCTTAAAAAAAATATTGATCATTTTCATTTCAAAGATACATATTTGCAAATGTTATTTCTTAATTGTAAAAATATAATTGATGACTATTTTTATGTGATGCTCCTTGATAATGTGTGCTATTTTTAGAGCATGCCCCGTGGGCACCTCGTGGTCCCTGCGGGCGACCAGGTGCCCACCGGCACAGCGTTGGTGACCCCAGCTCTAAATAATAATAATACAATATAATACGGTGTATTAAACAGCAGCCTGAACATGAGTCAGTTGTGAGCAGATGGGTATGAATACAGCAACTTAAAGGCAAAAAATCAGCAACATGGATAATCAGCACAGCAGCACAGATAAAGTGTCAAATCTCCAATTAAAGTGTCATTACAGTGATTTTTCAGGTTAGGGATTCATTTTACATCCTCATAGAAGCTGTTCCTCAGTCTAATGGTTGTACACTTAAGGTTCCGCAAACTCCTGCCTGAGGGGAGCGAGGCAAAAAGTGTGTGTGCTGGGATGTAACACAAAATATTTCTCTGTGTATTTACGGTATTTTAAACAATGACATGCTCTAAATGGATAGATAAACCCTTAAAATGAGAGCAAAAGAAATAGGTTAATCATGCTTCCTGTCTGTCACAGTTAAAACAAGATCCATATTTAGCAGCAATACTTACATCTGGATTGAGATTTACCCACTGAGTACCCATTGGAACAAAGAGATGGTGTTAATCTCAAACATAATCCTCATGCTGTCTACACACATGCCTGTAGAGCGTCATCCCACAGTCATCCTCATTTTCATTGATGATAGCTGCATAATGCTGAAGATTAGTGGAAAAACTAGGTTACTGTAATTTGCAAAATAAATCTTCCTTTTATTTAGTAAAAGGTGCCTCTGACACTTCTCACTCCTCAGCTTACAATTTACATATGATGGTGCGTGATTTCGGGATGTTGTGAGTCGGTGGGCGGAATACTTCGAAGACCTCCTCAATCCTACTGGCACGTCTTCCACTGAGGAAGCGGAGCCTGGGGACTTTGGATCGGGCTCTCCAATCTCTGGTGCGGAGGTCGCCGAGGTGGTTAAAAAGCTCCGCGGTGGCAAGGCTCCGGGGGTGGATGAGATTCGTCCTGAGTTCCTTAGGGCTCTGGATGTTGTGGGGTTGTGTTGGCTTACGCGACTCTGCAATATCGCGTGGACATCGGGGGCAGTTCCCTTGGATTGGCAGACTGGGGTGGTGGTTCCCCTATTCAAAAAGGGGGACCGTAGGGTGTGTTCCAACTATAGAGGGATCACACTCTTAAGCCTCCCTGGTAAGGTCTATTCAGGGGTTCTGGAGAGGAGGGTCCGTCGGATAGTCGAACCTCGGATTCAGGAGGAGCAGTGTGGTTTTCGTCCTGGTCGTGGAACACTAGACCAGCTCTACACCCTCAACAGGGTCCTGGAGGGTGCGTGGGAGTTTGCCCAACCAGTTTACATGTGCTTTGTAGACTTGGAAAAGGCATTCGACCGCGTCCCTCGGGGGGTTCTGTGGCGGGTACTCCGGGAGTATGGGGTACCAGGCCCATTGATATGGGCTGTTAGGTCCCTGTACGACCGGTGTCAGAGCTTGGTCCGCATTGCCGGCAGTAAGTCAGGCTCGTTTCCGGTGAGAGTTGGACTCCGCCAAGGTTGCCCTTTGTCACCGATTCTGTTTATAACTTTTATGGACAGAATTTCTAGGCGCAGCCAAGGTGTTGAGAGGATCCGTTTTGGTGGCCTTAGAATCGCTTCTCTGTTTTTTGCAGATGATGTGGTCCTATTGGCTTCATCAGCTCGTGATCTACAGCTTTCACTGGAGCGGTTTGCAGCTGAATGCGATGCGGCCGGGATGAGGATCAGTTCCTCCAAATCCGAGGCCATGGTCTTGAGCCGGAAAAGGGTAGCGTGCCCTCTCCGGGTCGGGGAGGAGGTCCTGCCCCAAGTGGAGGAGTTTAAGTATCTCGGGATCTTGTTCACGAATGAGGGAAAACTGGAGCGTGAGATCGATAGGCGGATAGGTGCAGCGTCCGCAGTGAAGCGGGCGCTGTACCGGTCTGTCGTGGTGAAGAGAGAGCTGAGTCAAAAGGCAAAGCTCTCAATTTACCGATCGATCTACGTTCCCACCCTCATCTATGGTCATGAGCTTTGGGTTATGACCGAAAGAACAAGATCTCGGATACAAGCGGCTGAAATGAGTTTTCTCCGCAGGGTGGCTGGACTCTCCCTTAGAGATAGGGTGAGAAGCTCAGTCATCCGGGAGGGACTCGGAGTAGAGCCGCTGCTTCTCCACATCGAGAGGAGCCAGTTGAGGTGGCTCGGGCATCTGGTTAGGATGCCTCCTGGACGCCTCCCTGGTGAGGTGTTCCGGGCATGTCCCACCGGGAGGAGACCCAGAGGAAGACCCAGGATACGCTGGAGGGACTATGTTTCTCGGCTGGCCTGGGAACGCCTTGGGATTCCCCCAGAGGAGCTGCTCCAAGTGGCTGGGGAGAGGGAAGTCTGGGCCTCCCTACTTAGGCTGCTACCCCCGCGACCCGACCCCGGATAAGCGGAAGAAAATGGATGGATGGATGGATGGTGCGTGATTTCTTTAGACTGTTATAACTCCACACGCTCACTTTTTGGTTTCAGTGAATTGAAAAAGCCCCCTGGATAGGGGTCGAAACATCTTTTGCAACAAATAAAGTCCAGTTGATCTTGTATTGAACACCTTTTTGATTTTAGTAAAAGGTGGCTCTTTTTTACTCAAATTATTTTGTCTATGATGGTCTATCCAGGGCAGCATGGTGGCGCAACTGTTAGAGCTGCTGCCTCTCAGCAAGCAAGTCCCTGGTTCAAATCCTGGTCCAGAGGCCTTTTTGGGTGGAGTTTGCAAGTTCTTTCTGTGCATGCATGGGTTTTCTCCGGATACTCCGGCTTCCTCCCACAGACCAAAAACATGCAAGTTAGGCTGTGTAGTGATACACCTCGTCTCTTAAACTCTCAGTGAGACACCTTTTCATGAAACTTTCAATAAAGGACAGTAAACACCGTTTATTACATTAATATTGAATCAAAGACACAAATTAAATCACCAAGACTCTTTAATTTGGTTCTAATTCAGATATATCAAAAGAATAACCTTCTGTCATGTTATGATCATTGTTATTATGCTGGTGTTATTTTTCAATATGTTGAATGGTCATTGTTATTGTTCAATTTGGTGGTAATCAAAACTCTTTCTAAGTCCAAGGACATGTCAAATTGTACTTTTCAGTTTTTGTTTAGACGTTAGAAACAGCTAATCATTTTAAACCATAAACCTGGTGCCTGTATTATTCCTACTT
This sequence comes from Garcialebias charrua, assembly GCA_038048925.1. NCBI lineage: Eukaryota > Metazoa > Chordata > Actinopteri > Cyprinodontiformes > Rivulidae > Garcialebias > Garcialebias charrua. The sequence continues at coordinate 24,397 of JBBPBX010007286.1, read as the reverse complement.
CTAAAACAACTATCTGTTTTCCCTCTAAATAATTCTTCATGCCTTGACTTCTAGTAAACCCTTTGACCTCGGCTAAACCACTCCTACTCTCGTCACAAGAGCCAATGAACGGAGTGAGTACTGCTGATGTCAAGCTCTCTACAAAAGCGCTCATTTCCTGGAACAGTTCAGTTCTAACGGAAAGCTCAGATGAAATGAAACTTTCCCTTAAAGGACAACACCCACCATGTTTTCAAATTCATCGCCATTAATATGTAGTAGTGACTTTAAAAATAAAACAGTAGCGTTTTATTGATATTGTAGAGTAATAATGCTAAATGTGTTATTTCATGATTTTCATGAGATTTTAGCCCCAGCTCCGGCAAACTCTGCCCCTCTCCATATATGGGCATTTACGTCACTGAAGTTTCCGCTTTGAATGCATGCATCACCGTAGCATTCTTTTTTCAGACCAGAGAAGTTACGAAGACAACGAAGAAAATGCCTAACCGATATGTTGCACAGTTCTGCAGCAATACCTCGAAGGATGGTGTTAGTGTTCATTATTTCCCCAAAACCAAAAAGATTCAGACTGCATGGATAAAGTTTGTTCAAGTCAAACGAGCTGACTTCATTGCTCCATCACGAAGCAGTGTTTTGTGTTCAAAACACTTTCAACCGGAAGACTACGAGTCAGCAATGATGCAGGCATTTGGATTTAAGGGGAAAAGTGGTACCAGACTGAAGGAAGACGCTGTGCCAACTGTCCATGCAGTTCCACCGTGCAGCGGACCTAGAAAACTGGACTCATCTCCGTCCGAGGACCGACCAGCGAAGAAGGCCCGCACCTCCACAGTCGTGAGAAAACGGGAGGTTTTGCGGGTAAGACTTTGCTCAATTTAACATCAGAACAGAATGAATAATAGAGCAGGCTTTTAAATGTACCGTAGTTTGGTAATATTCACGCCACTTTTTCATGAAAATCTATGTCGCAAGCCTGTGGCTAGTTATCATAATGCTAATGCTAGTTAGCATAACAGTCCTCGTTTTTCTTTTGGCATTACATTGCACGGAAATAATAAACATTCCCCAATGTCTTAGTTAGGCACAAACGTAACTGTGAAGTGTGTACAACTCTACAGTGATTAATAAAAAATATAAAAACAAAAATGACTGGTTATGACAGTGTGGCAAAGTCGGAATGTAAGATCAATTGCAGGTGGACAAGGGAATGTTTGGTGAACTTCTTTTCAACCTAAAGCAGAAGTTATGTTATTGGCAACTTTTTTACATTTGTTATTGCTATTTTTAAACATTTGCAATAGCGTAATGACATGAAACTGGTGAAAAATAACAAGAAATGATCATTTTAGTCATACTCATTATTGTCTTTGATTAATTTGTTTTTCCTACATTAAAATGTCCATCACGGTGGCCATAATGATTTTGTAGCCAACATATTGGGTGTTAAATTGCACAGGGAAAACATGTCCACATATGTCATAAGTGCAGGAATGCAAAGCACACTGATTGACTGCCAGTTAGCTGCACTAAACCTGTGTTGGAATGCAATCTCTCTTAGTTGTTAATTTATTTCAGTAATGCTAATGATCTATTGTTACAATTCCTTTTTCATTTATTTTGTATCTGTACTCTGATACAGATACTAAGTGAGTCCAGAGAAATGTTTGAATCCAGAGAAGTACCTGTCACACCTGATGAGGAGGTGGGAGCAATCAGCGGGGAAGAACCTTTTCCATCTCCCTTGCCCCCGGACTGTGTCTGTAGCTGTGCAGGTGTTTGGACCTGAATTGAGTTCTCCCAGACCATCATATAGGAGCAAAGGTTTGTATGTTCTATTTGGTCTTAAGTAGAGAAGTACATGAAATATTTTATTTATTTATGTTACTGGTGCAACATTATTAAAAAAATCATGGATTGGTTTCATAACTTGAGTTTCAACGCAGCCTAGGAGGAGTAGTTGAAAACAGATGCACTGAGCATAGTGCATTAACAGAGTACAGTACCCGAGTTTTCGACAGCTCGAGTGCTTTGACTTCTATCGAGGCTTTTTTGTCCAACTCGGGTACCCGTAGTGACGTCACATTTCACATTTCACAGCGCGCGGGGCAGCTTTTAGCTTTTAGTAGACGCTACAAAATGGATTCCTGTGTGCGCACGGATGTTAATGGAGCAGGCCGTCTTGTCAAAAAGGTAAAACAGTTTATAATTTTATAAAATGCGCTACTTCGTGTTGACTTTCTTTGTAGTAGATTGTGACAGCAGAGGGCAGTGTTGCAATGCAGGTCCCATATTATAACACGGCCGAAACGGCTTCCTTTCTCTCGTTTCACAAACAAAAAAAAACAAATATTCATCTCTCTAGAGCTACCAAAAATCTATAAACACAATCTCTAAAAGTAAACCTAAATTGCACAGCTGCAGGCGGTGGTACGGTGTGGCTGTGGCCCCATTTGTTTTTAAGTTTCGGTTTTCATCGCTTTATACTTTCACTTTTAATATTATTAATATAACTAATAGTTTTGTTTTTCCTGTGACTTATGTGCAGTATGATAAATGATAGGAGCATAATAAATGCTCCCAATGCTTTGTTGGTCTTTTTTTTCTTTTTGTAAAGACGTTTTTAGGCATTTATATTTATTTATTTATTTTGCATCGTAAGACACTGTGACGTCATCGGCTACTCGAGCGTCGTTCGAGTTTTTTTATGTTAATGTCGAGGTTAAAAATTATGTACTCGTTCAACCCCTAATATATATATATATATATATATATATATATATATATATATATATATACCAGTGTAGGAGGTGGTGAAGAGACGACACAGGAGACGGGATGTAGTTCTTCACTTTTAATCAACTCCTACTCAACTGGCGGGAAAACCACCCAACACCGCCTTATATACCAACACAACATCCGGTCCTCTGGACCTTTCACAATAAAAGCATCCTGTAACACATTCGGTCCACTGGGTGTGAGTAGAGCCCCCTAGTGGTCCACCACACACGCCCCCCCAGAACACCCAGTAAGGTCCATCACTAGTCCCGCATTTTAGGTTTGATTAAACGACCAGAACGGCTGAACCTGGGCCCTGCAGAACCAGTCTGATGAAGCGGAGGGCTCCGAGGAGGGCCTGCAGAAGATTCGGGCTCCAATGGATGTTGAGAGTCTCTGGCAGGGGGACAGCAGTCCGTTAACAATGTGGATGGAGGTCTGCCCCTGCGAGGAGCCTGGGCCGTAACAACCTGATCATCTGACACAACATGAGCTGGTTTAAGCCTATCGATACAGACAGTCTCAGTACGACCCCCTAAATCTAAAAGGAAATGTTTTGGACCTGGTTGAAGAACCCGAAACGGTCCATCATACAAAGGCTGTAGTGGTGTCCTGTGTGCATTGTGTTTGACAAAAACAAATTTAGAGGACTCCAGACTCTTAGGGACAAATGACTGCGGTAAACAATGATGTACCGGGCCAGGGACACGAAAAGGGGCCTCCTGAGGTGAAAAATGGAGCAACGGTGGAGCAAACTGTGGTGAGGGTACCTCAGGTAAAAACTCACCGGGGACGCGCACAGGTTGACCGAAAACCAGTTCAGCCGGGGAAGAGCTCAGGTCCTCTTTGGTTGCGGTACGTAAACCCAACAAAACCCAGGGAAGACGGTCAATCCAGTTGTCACCGGTCAATGCAGCACGCAGTGCAGCTTTCAATGATCTGTGAAACCGTTCACACAAACCATTAGCTTGGGGGTTGTAAGCGGTGGTCCTGTGAACGTTAGTCCCCAGACCCTTGGCCATGGTAGACCAAAGTTCAGAAACAAACTGCGGGCCCCGGTCTGATGTAATGTCTGAAGGGGGGCCAAAACGCGCCACCCAGGTAGACAAAAATGCCCGGGCCACCACTGCAGATGTCGTGGATGTCAAAGGAACCACCTCAGGCCACCTGGTGGTCCGGTCTATCATAGTCAGCAGATGAGTAAAACCTTGTGATGGAGGCAGAGGGCCCACCAGGTCTACGTGCACATGATCAAACCGCCGACCTGGGATGGAGAAGGGTTCCAAAGGTGCTTTGGTGTGCCTGTTAACCTTAGCGCGCTGGCATGGGACACACGCTGCTGCCCACTCCTTAACTGCTTTACGCAGACCGGGCCAAACAAACTTTGAACTGACCAGTTTCACCGAGGCTCTAACACCTGGATGAGAAAGGGAATGTAAGGAGTCAAAAACGCGGCGTCGCCATGAAACTGGAACCAGGGGGCGGGGCCTGCCAGTAGAAACATCACAGAGCAGGAGGGGACCTCCGTCATTCACCTGCCGTTCCTCCAACTCGAGGCCCGTGGGCCCGGACTGGAGCTCGAGTATTTCTGCGTCGCTACGTTGGTCCGCAGCCATAGCAGAAAAATCGATGCCAACGTATACGGGAGAGATCAGCACCCGGGAGAGACAGTCGGCCACCACGTTGGATTTTCCAGCCACATGCTGAATGTCTGTAGTAAATTCAGACACCGCTGCGAGGTGGCGTTGCTGGCAAGCAGACCAGGGGTAAGGGTTTGTGGTCAACATATGCAGTGAACCGGCGGCCCTCCAGGAAAAACCTGAAATGGCGTGTGGCCAGGTAAAGCGCCAGCAACTCTCTGTCAAAAACACTGTATTTCAGCTCATTGTCCCGCAGCGTACGGCTGAAAAATGCAAGCGGCTGCCAAACCCCGGAAACCTGCTGTTCTAACACAGCCCCCACCGCAACATCAGATGCGTCGGTTGTTAAAGCTATTTGCGCCGCTGGGGATGGATGGGCCAAAAGGGCAGCAGTGGCCAGTGCAGCTTTAGCATCACCAAATGCCTGTAGGCGTTCTGGTGTCCAGTCCACGCTGTCGTTGGGCTTTTTCTTTTTCAGCGCTCCATAGAGCGGACGCAGCAGTTGTGCTGCCCTGGGGAGGAAACGGTTATAGAAGTTAACCATTCCCAAAAATTCTTGTAGCGCTTTAACAGACTGGGGCTGTGGGAAATCTGACACCGCCTGCACTTTGTTTGGTAACGGGACGGCACCACTTGCAGAAATGCGGTGGCCCAAAAAGTCAATGACTGGCAGCCCAAACTGGCATTTCGCTGTATTTACAATCAGGCCATGTGCTGCCAGGCGCTGAAAAACCTCACGGAGGTGGGACAAGTGCTGCTCAGCCGAGCTGCTAGCCACCAGGACGTCATCCAGGTACACAAATACGAAGGACAGACCCCTTAGGACTGAATCCATCAACCGCTGAAATGTTTGTGCTGCACCTTTAAGACCAAAAGGCATGCGCAAAAACTCAAAAAGGCCGAAAGGCGTGATAACAGCGGTCTTAGGGACATCCTCCACATGCACAGGAACCTGGTGGTACCCCCGTACTAAATCTACTTTAGAAAAAATGGAGGTCCCAGCCAGGTGCACTGAAAAATCCTGGATGTGGGGGATGGGATAACGATCGTTCTCTGTGATGTTATTAAGGCGGCGGAAATCCCCACATGGTCGCCATTTGAGCGTTGCACGATGCCTAAACGCTCCATGTTAGCAAACTCTTCCTGTGCTATTGCTAGCTTAGTAGCATCAAGGCGGCGTGCACGTGCGAACACCGGGGGGCCCGTTGTGGGAATATAATGTTCGACCCCATGTTTTGTGTTTGTGTTTGCAAAATCAGGAACAGTCAGCGAGGGGAATTCAGACAATAAACGCTGAAACACATTACCCGAAGCTAAAAAGTTAGCATGCATTAAAGGCCCAGCTCCTCGCGTCTCACAAGGCAGTGACGAAAAAGACACAGCGTCGATCAAACGTCTGTTAGCTAAATCAACCAGGAGCCCGTGAGCACAAAGAAAATCAGCCCCTAAAATAGGGACTGAGCTAGCAGCTACCACAAAGTTCCACTGGAAGTCCCGTTCATGGAAACGAACAGTCACCAACCTTTCGCCAAACGTCTTGATGGGATAGCCGTTAGCCGCGGTTAGCTGCGGCCCGCAGCCTTCTGCTAACCTGTCGGAGCCGGTCGGGGGAACGAGGCTCTTCTGCGAGCCGGAGTCCACCAGGAACCGCCTCCCCGACCTCGAGTCTTCGATGAAAAGCAGCCTTTCCTTGTCGCCAACGGCCGCGACTGCTAGCGGGCGCTGGCGTACTCGTTTCCCTGCGGCTTGAAACTGCACGGTGGGACACACCGTCGTGCTTTGGCGCCAAAACGCTGGTGGAAGAAACAAAAGGCAGCTCCTGACCGCCTGCGGGCGACTCCTGCTACGACCACTGGCTCGTCCGGCGCTGAGGGCGATGCTTGAAGCTCGGGCGCCGCTGGAGATCCGGGGACCGCCGCTTGGACCGCGAACGTCCTCGCAGCCAGCAGGATGCGGTCGGCTTCGCGGGCCAGCGAGCGGTAATCCTTCTGCTGCAGAAACGGGGAGTTGGCCAGGGCTGTGCGCACTGGAGCCGGAAGCCGGCGGAGGAAGAGGTGTAGAAAAAGAAACTCACAGTCTGTTGATCCTCTCAAAGACAACATGCCTTCCATGAGCTCGAGAGCTGTGCCGTCGCCCAAATCAGAGAGGGAAAACAGTTTCTCGGCGCGCTCCGCGTCTGAGAGCGTGTAACGCTGCAGAAGGAGCTCCTTGAGGGCGTCGTATTTTCCCTGTGCAGGAGGGTCTTCGAGCAGGCTCATTACCCGCTGGGTGGACAATGGGTCCAGTGAAGCGACCACATGGTGGTATTTGGTGTCGTCTGCAGAGATCCCGCGAAGAGCGAACTGTGATTCGACGTGGGCGAACCACGACCGAGGTGCGTGCAGCCAGAAGTCCGGGATTTTAACGGCCACCGCAAAAGCGAGCGGGGCCGCCGGTGGGGGTTCCACCGCGGACAGCTGAGGAGAGCTGGCTGGACCTTCAGATGTCGTCATATTCAGTTCACGTAGGTCACCAGTGTAGGAGGTGGTGAAGAGACGACACAGGAGACGGGATGTAGTTCTTCACTTTTAATCAACTCCTACTCAACTGGCGGGAAAACCACCCAACACCGCCTTATATACCAACACAACATCCGGTCCTCTGGACCTTTCACAATAAAAGCATCCTGTAACACATTCGGTCCACTGGGTGTGAGTAGAGCCCCCTAGTGGTCCACCACAA
>JBBPBX010007286.1:0-16085 GCA_038048925.1 Garcialebias charrua | reverse complement strand
CCCGAGACTTCACCTTTAACACAGCAGTGAACACAGTAATACTCTTACAGAATAACACAGCTTAAAAGCACACATCATGAAAATGACAAAAGTTATTCTTTTGATCACATCAGCCTAAAATCAAAGATAGAAATAGTCTCTTTTGGTGACTATGTTCTCAGATTACAGCTAATGGAATGATTTTGTGGTAAATGTCTTGCTTTACTGAGAGGTCAGTAAAGGTCATCTCTGGACAGTTCAAAAACCTTAGTTTGACCCTGGGTAGGTCCACTACATATATATATATATATATATATATATATATATATATATGTATGTATATGTATATATGTATGTATATATATATGTATATATATATATATATGTATATATGTATATATATATATATATATATATATATATATACTGTATCCTGACATTTCACAGCTTACACAATGTAGCTTCTTTTCCAGGGGGACCCGAGATTCTGGAATGATCCAGTCTTGTAACCTCTATTTGTTTTTCTTTAAAGCTAATCAGACACAAATGGTGACACATGACAAGGCAGTGCAGTGCGACCTCCTCCCAGCCATGTCTACTCCTCTCCTTTCTGAAGATGAAGATGAACCGAACATCAAACACACACACGATGACAGCAATTACCTTCCAAGTCAGGACTCCATAGAAGAATATTGCCATGAAATGAACGAGAATGAAGAAGATGAGCCTCTAAGGTATATAAGTTATGTGGATAATATGTGATGATAGTTATTGCAAATTGGAAAGTGGCTGTAAACAAATTATAAGTGCTAATGCTGTTTATAAATTGAGCCATGTAACCTGTGATTCTGTGTTACATTATTTTTTATACAATTTTTAAAATTTCTTTTCTCAGAAACCATCAAGAGTCGGAAGTTAATGTTACGCCACCCTGGCAAGAAGAGAAATACCTTGTATTTCGGAGTCAGTTGCTTGAACTCTTCAAGAACTGTCCATTGTGCACGTCTGTGTCACACATTCAAACCAAAGCCGTTGGGAGTTTGCTAATTGTGCAGCAGACATGCACAAATAAAGACTGTTACTACAAAAGGAAGTGGCGTAGCCAGCCTTATGTAGGGAACATGCCAGCAGGCAATCTTTGCATCTCATCTGCGATCCTATTGTCAGGCTCTATGGTGGCACAGTCACTGCGCCTATTCAAAATAATGAAGATGTTGTGCATTGGGTCCACTACATACTTCCGACATCAGATGCAATATATCATTCCAAGTGTCATCCAGGAGTGGCGCGATGTACAACAAAAGCTTGTGGAGGATCTGCAGACCAGAGGGGAACCTTTGACACTGTCTGGGGATGCACGATGTGACAGTCCTGGTCATTGCGCTAAATATGGTGCATACTCTATAATAGAGCAGTCCCTGAATAAGGTGCTCAATGTAGAATTGGTTCAGGTATGCCATTAAAACAGATTTATACATTATGTCTTTACGTTTATGTTCGAGTTTGTAATGGGTCACTGATTTTATTTGTGTTTCTCAGAGCTCTGAAGTTCAAAGCAGTGCTTGGTGTGAGCATGAGGGACTACAGCGGACTGTCAAGTACCTCAACGAACAAAATCTTCAAATCGGAGTGCTCATCACAGACAGGCATAAACAAAACAATGCCTGGATCCGAAATAACCTTGTTCCTAATGGCACAAAACACTACTTCGATGTCTGGCATGTGGCCAAAGGTAAGTTGACATATATGAAAACTATTTTCAGACTTTCAAATACCAATAACATAACTAACGGATTACTAGTGTCATAACACTAATTGTATTCAATATTTCATTTGTATTTATAGTTTAATTCTAAGTAATTATTCTTGTTATTATCAGGACAGTTATGTAGGCAATACAATTATTATATGTTATTAATGTTGTCCAACCTGTTCTCTTCTTTCTAAATTTACAATTAAGGTCTGGGTAAAAAAATTACCACACTGGCAAAACAACGTGACTGTGAAGATGTGGGTCTGTGGCGTCAATCGGTGACAAACCACATGTACTGGGTTGCTGGTTCTACACCAGATGGAAACCCAGATCTGATGGAGGCTAAGTGGAGATCTGTGGCCAATCACATTCAGGATATCCATGAAGGTCATGGGGACCTCTATCCTGAATGTGCCCATGGCCTTTTGGATGGAAATGAACGTGAGAAGCAGTGGCTCCAACCGCGTAAGAATTGATTGACTGCTTGGAAATTGTTGCATTTCAAACAAACCTGTGAAATTATGCTGTGACATATCAACTCATCATTTTGCTCAATTTTTTTAGATACCAAAGCTGGTCAGATGATGGAGGACCTTATCCAAAACAAGTACGTTGTGAGTGATGTACGACGCCTGTCTCCGAAACACCAGACATCCACATTGGAAGCATTTCACAGCCTCATTCTACGTTTCGCACCAAAGCATACAGGATTCGGGTATCTGGCAATGATGAGCAGGTACATAATCAACTTAATGATTTTCCCTTAAATGTGATTTATGGTTTATTCTAATTTACATGAATTGCTTTAACAGCTCACTCTTTTTGACAGATTATTTCTTGCAGCACTGCACTACAATGAAAATGCACATCGCTTGCAAGCAGTGACAGCTGATGGAAGGCCACGCTTCTCCTTGATCTTTCCAAAGAGCAAGAAGGGTGGTCATTCAGTGCGCAAGGAAAAATGCCCTGCGAGCTACGGTATGCCCCACTAAAACTTGTAGCAGAAATCTGAGAACTAAACAGATCAATCTGAGAATGTTATCAGAGAAGTAACGGCTTAAAGACATTTCTTTTTAACTAAGCCTATTCTGCCTCCACATGGTTTTATCTTTGATCTTGGTTTATATTATTATACATTTTACTTGATTTTATCACTTGTTTTATTTGTTGTAGCACTTTGAGATTTTTATGGAGCCAAGATGGTCTAGTGGCAGGGCTTTTGACTACGGATCCGAAGGTCGCGGGTTCGCGCCCCGGCCACTACCCAGCTTGGGGTGTCTATGAGTGCACACCTATTTCTCCAGCTCCCCGGGCGCTTTCGGGCTGCTCACTGCACCACCTGGTAGGTGGTTGGGTTAAATGCAGAGACGAATTTCGTCTGTGTATGGGAACATACGCAGATGACAGGAATAGACATTATTATTATTATTATTATTAATGAAAAGTGCGGTTTAAATTGAATTATTATTATTAATAAACATGGCTGTCTAAAAAAGGTTAAGTCTGAAAAATAAAAGCAAAAAAAATGGGGAAACATTCCGTCTTTTGTCGGAAAGACTTCCTCAATCTGATTTGCTGTATTCAGCTCAGTCTTATAAATTGCACCTTCTCACTGCTCTCAGCTGTCATCAGCCAACTGGTTGATCCACTGTGAGAAGGTGCTATTTATAAGACTGAGCTGAATACAGCAAGTCAGACTGAGGAAGTCTTTCGGACAAAAGATGAAACGTTTCCCCATTTTTTTTTTGCTTTCTTTTCTTTTTTGAATGTCCAGAGGCCCAGACTTAACCTTTTTTAGATTTTTTTTTAACCTGGATTATTGAGCATGCATCTGGGTAAACATGGCTGTGATAAAAAAAACAACTGCTAATTATGAAATGTTGATTATCTACTAATCACTTGCATTTTTAGGTACAAAGTTTTGCAAAAAGAAATTGCTCAAACAGCTGCTTGTGATGTTTTTAGGGAAATGAATGTGTGCTGTTGTTGTATCAATTTTCTGTCAAACTCAGGTCTTATAGGGGCGCTAACCTGAGACATGCATACTGGCAGCCTTCATGGACCCATGTTTCAGAAGGAAGATGAACGGCGATATAAATGTGTCATTAACATAATATTGAAACAAAACATATACTGTATTGTTAAAAAAATGTTTTAAGTCAGTATTTAACAGTCAACACTTAGTAAATGAGTATTCTGTGACACTGACGGAACCTTTTCTGGACTGTAGAACGCATTAGCTTGCATTATTCACTGTAAGTTAGCAGAGTCTATCAGAAAATCAGAAATAGATAAATACATGTACAGTATACAGTATACTGTATTTGGCTCTGAGAAATTACTACATACTTTCAATACAATGACTAGCTTTTTACATTCAGTTATAGGTGTTCAACAATAGCATAACAGATCAGACATCTCGTAACATCTATTAAACAGTGCAATACTAAACAAATTAAAATTAAAAAGGAATTAATTAATTAATTGTTTAATTTATTAACAATTAAACATTGCATGGTTGATATTGCTGCTGCTTCTGTAGAGTGCATGGTCACGTGATTGTGTATGTATTTCTCTTTACAGAGTACACCACAAAAGTTGTGGACAGGCTGTTCGAATCATACGCATACAATCCAATGGAGTTGAAGAGTTCCATACAAGATGTTGTACAGAACGTACCCCCAACACTTGCAGCTGGGATGGAGAGACCCAACATGGCTGATGCAGTTGCAGCTTACTGTTCTCGGTTTCAGCTATAGTCTAACAATTTTTGAGTGGCAGTAAGGCAAAAAGAAATGCTGAGTAACAGAAATAAATGAATAGACCTTCAACTGTGGTTGCAGAATTTATTTACACACTAGAAAATTCGTAACAGTTTCTGTACATGAAGCAGTGTTATATATATTGTTTACAGCTCCGGAAGTCGAAAACCTGTGTAAGCATCACTTGGGAAAGTTTGTCTAATCTTCATGACAACACAGGATGGAAGGACAACGCGTATCTTCTTGCCCAAGTAGTGCCAGATCCATCGAACAAACTGCCTGTACGCTGTGTATCGATATTTCCTGTACAACACAGAGAGCGATAACTTGAGCTAATGGTAACTTCAAAAGGCAATTATGAAAGAAATCTATATACAACAAATGAAATTAACCTAAAATATGAAATACTTACTCATGCAAAGGCCTGTCCATGTTGCCATGATCCTGTTTGTATGCTATTTCAAGGGCAATATGTTGAGACAACCTCCAGAAAAACATGGATGTTGCACAATACACTGGTATTGCTCTTCATCAGCTGTCATAGTTTCAAACACACAGCTGATTTCGTGACAGCAGACACACTCCAATTCTTGGTCCATCACAGCGCAGTTACTGCACAGACACCTTGTAAGAAGAAAAAAAATATATATGAATACATGTAATTCACAAATAATATATATATATATATATATATATATATATATAGATATATATATTATATATATATATATGAACATATTTAGAAATATGTAAAACGATCAGTTATAGTGGGGGTGGGGGAACAATCAATAGTTTCATAACAGCCCTACAGTAATTTCTATTAATTTGTTATTATTTTACATTTGTACAGTTAACAAGCACAACTTTATAAGGTTGACAATAACAACTTCAGATTTTGATTGAAAAGAAGATAAGCTAATAGTCCCTTTTCCTCCTGTTTTTGGATAGTAGCTTATCAGCTCTCACACACACACACATCCCACACACCCAAACGCTGTTTGTTTTTGCTCCTCCATCCTTACATCTGCCCCTTGTAGCAGTGGACACAGAGCGGACACACAAGCCGTTTACGCATTGGCCGGCCCTCCCCGGCTCTCCCAGCTTCTAACCCGGGTTCGGCGTCTTCGCATTTACCTTTTCCGCCCGGGATCCACCCTTGTTCTGGAACCATCTTCACCGTGGTTCTTATCGGGCCGAGCCCGACAGAGCCAGTTTCAGCTCTCATTTGATTCGTTGTTTGCAGCAGGGGCGGGACTCATTCAAACAACCTCAGCGCGAGGGTTGAATTTCATTCAAATTTAACTACAGAAACGAGAAACCCCTAAAACAATTGTTAGTTGAATTAGTGTTTCTGAGTTAAATTTTTGTTAATAACTGATCACAAATCAGCTTATGTTACAACGTAAATAACACGAAGCGCACACCCATTTCCGCCTTTCAGCGCGACCTGAATGTCATTAAACAGCATTAAACAATAACTAATATTGTCTAACTGTTGCGCGCAGCCAGGGTTTTAAAATATAACGAATAATCTCTAACTTTTACGTGTCACGGTGGTGCGGTGTGTGGTTGATGAGTCCCGTGGTGCAGACAGGTAGACTCAGAGGCACGAGTAAAACCAAAAATACTTTAATAAGATGAAAACAAAACAACTGACGAGGCAGTTACAAAACTATACGGACGCTCTACTATGGCTGAGTACTAAACACTAAACACTGTAAACACTAAACCCAAACATGAAGACGAGATGTACTCACAGACCAAGGAGCTGGGGAACGACACACCAGGGTAACAGGGACAATGACCCGACAATGAGACACACATGACTGCTGACTAATATACACAACCTAATTAATGCTAAACACAAACACCTGTGACACTGAGCAGACACACCAACAGAGGAACAGACAGGGTGTAAGGAGGGGACGGAGCCAATCCTTACATTTTACGTGCAGCTAAAATGTCAGGAGGAGTGATTGCTATATGGGCAAGTTGGACACCTGAAAATTCAGTCCGTTCGGATAGCTCAACGAGTTAATGCGTTATCGTTTTGACCGGGAGAAGTGGGTTCGCTTCCAGCCTGGGACAAAGTAATTTTACTTTTTTTTTCTTTATTCACATTTTCTTTTAAATAAAAAGGAGTTTGTTAACCAAACAAACTCCTTTTTATTTAAAAGACACTGTGGATGGTCCTGACGAATAAATCACATGTCTCCTCCCAGTCTACATGTTAACATAAAATGTACAGACAAAAATAAAAACATTATTTTGCAACTAACATATTTGTTTCAGTTGTACCTCGTTTGTCTTTACAAAACAATCAATGAAAGTGATGTGAAAGCTTGTTAAAGTGTAATAACAAATAGCTTTTCAGTTTTCATTTTTTGACATCGTGATGTTTTCAACAGCTGTGCTACATCATCCATTACAAAGCTCTGTCTTAGTTTTGTCAAAGTCATTACAACTTGATCTACAACAGGCAGACAATGAAACAGGAGCAAATTGTTGTAAGCAGGAAACTACTTAGTTTACTACTACTACTACTAGTTTACTACTCCAGCGGTTAATGTCATGGTCAGGTTGAGGCAGAGGAACAGCAAAGGGCGGCTGAGCTGAGGGAACTATCATAAAAAAATAAAAATACATGGAATTAGGGTTCCATAAAAAAAAAGACTGTGTTCCAAATATTAGCCACATTGTTTACAAAATATTTGACAAACAGCGTGGAAATGCTGTTAATAAAGCAAACTACTCAGTAAAAAAATTAATTATTTTTTGTATGCAGTCAGTTCTTACCATCTTCAGCACTGTCCTCAAAGGAAAGGTCTCTGTGCAGAGGTGGAAGCTGCACTTGTGCTGGAATCTGAAAAGGAGCGATATCTTTCAGTTATTTATTTATGGCTTCAGTATAATTTTAAAACATCAGATGAAGTAGCTGTGAAAATTATCCAGACATTGCTATTGATGCAACAAATAGATATTTAAGGGTGAGTTGAAACGAACCTTTATACAACTCTGTATTCTTTGCACTCTCTTTTTCCTTCAGTAGAAATGACAGCGGTGATGGAAGGGCCACGGATGTCTGTTGTGATGGAAGGGCCACGGATGTCTGTTGTGTGTTTGCCAGGACTGTAAACAATCAGAAGAAAGTAAACAAATGATTTTATGTACCGTAGCTTAAAAACATAAAGCATCAGATTTCTTTTCAGTAATAGAATGTACATTTCTTTACCCTTAACTGTTGAGGATTCTGAATCACCTGATGCATCTGGACACCGTTGCAGTTGGACCTAAATAAAGATAATGTATCAGTCACTGTATGAATCCCAATTGAACACAACAGGTGGTGTTAGTGGAAACTCAAAAAGTTGTGCTTTTATTCCTTCTGCTTCTGCCAGAACACAATAGGTCAAGGCTCAGTTTTGGAGGGTTATTCATCGTAAAAGAGAATAACACTCCAGTCCTGAAATCACCTACTTTAAGAAAAACCTGTCTTTGCTCTGTTTGACACTGGGGTTCACTCTGTTTCCGCTGATCCTGATCCTGATCCAGTCTCCCCACCATCACAGACATTTACACCTCCAGATGCAGAAAAAGAGCCACCTGCATCATGAAAGACCTCACTCACCCAGCACACTCACTCTTTGCACCACTCCCCTCGGGACGGAGGTTGAGGAGCATCAAATGTAGAACCACTAGACTGAGGAACAGCTTCTACCCTGAGGCTGTCAGACTCATGAATAAATAAATAATAAGAATAAACACTGCAAAATGTCACATCATGTTGATACTGATCTGTTTCTTGTTGCTGCGTTCATCTGTGACTATCTGCGTTCATCTGTGACCATCTGCTCATGTTCGTGCTGCTGTTTATAATGATGTTTTTCTACTACATTAGGGCTTAGTGTATTACTAGCTGATGTCTCTCTTAGTTAATCCTAGATGTTATTATTGTTTTTCTCTTGCATTTGTTGTTGGATGTAACTGGGACCCTGTGTACATAATCTCGTTTTCAACACATGTACTACATGCGGTGCAAATGACAATAAATTCTCTCTGACTCTGACTCTGATCCTGACACTGTGTACACGGAGACAAATATGGGAGAGAGACTAAACACAAGCAGATTATATTTTAGAATTTCATCAAGTGTAACTATAGTGTGCGTACTGCTCTGACTTAAGGCCGAGATACACTCGAGCGTTCTCACGATACGCCTATACGCAGCGTACGTACGTCAAGGCAAAAGCGTAGCCCCTCAGGGCATGTACGCGCAAAGCTTTTTTTTAACGTGCGCGATACGCGGTGTCTGACCATAAACTTCCCCGGCGCCGGACTGTTTTGTATGTTACACAAATGAAATAAATTCCCCTTCTTTATCGCTGATCGGGCCTTTTCTTTTGTTTTTTTGCCTAAAGTCAAGTAATCACTTCTTCCTCCGTTCACTCCATGATTGAAATGAATGAATTCAGGTCCTACCTGGGTGCGCGATGTTTTAAATATCCCTGGTGGGCTGTGTGCTGCAGGAAAAGCACTCCCTGTTATTATTTTTATTTCTGAGAGAACTTTTTATAACATATATAGTAGAAACACCGTATCAGAACACCGCCGCGGTCTTCAGCGAGCTACATGAGCTGACTGAAAGCTGTCAATCATTTCAGTAGGCGTGTCAGCAAGTAACCAATCAGCGAGCTCAGTTGAGTCCCCTCCGTGCGCAGCTGCTCATATTACAACAAGGAGAACGCGAGCGTTTGAAAGCTGATAGTTTCTGAAGTATAGCAGCAAAACACATGCGCACAAAATGCGCGCGTAGAGTGGCGTACCTGAGGACGCTCAAGTGTATCTCGGCCTTCAGGAGCGTAGAGGGTGAGATGCTCAGCATTGCAGCCTCCAATCCTTCGTACTCCTCCATCACTATGAGAAATCAAAAAATTATATTGTAAAAAAAATCAAGGATCAGTTTGGGAGGAATATTCAGTTTTTAAGGCAATTTTTGTCCTTTCATCTTAAAATTGTTAATACAACATTCTTAGTTGCTCACCCAGATGTTTCTGTGGCACACTGGATGGTGTGGTTGTATGACTGGAGGATGATTTCTGTCTCTTGAGCAGGTGCTGCTGCAGCTTCTAGTCTCCCAGCACTTCTGAATCATCTGTGACATCCCCTCCTCTTTGATGAACTGCAGACAAACATTTCGCCGCACAATGTCCTCTCTCTATGGCTCAGATTTGTTCTGCACACTAGGATAATTTTTTATCATTTTGGCCTCAGGAGAGGGGTCCTGACGAATAAATCCAAGGGGTCCCTTGCGGAAAACAACTCTTTGTTTTCCTGGATAAAAGATGGTCTTCTTCTGCATTTTGGCCTAGTATGGAGCAAAAAAGGGTAGATCATGCGTTAAAAAAAATCTGAAAACCTTTTAAATATATTTTGCATAAGAGCTCAACTGATTATTCAACGTACTGATAGTTCAAAAAGTTTCTATTTAAGGAAACTAGCAGATTGACCTGCAGCAAGGAAACAAATATATTTTCCATTCTGTTCATTTAGCTCTAAACATCAAAAGGTGCTCAAATGCAGCTAAAGACAGGAAGGACATAAAATATAATGATTTATCCGTTTTTATTTACTTGTACTGCAATCAGATATCAGTGTTTCAACACAGTGTACTCTCTCTGATATTATTATTTTAATTATTATTACATTTTGGCAAAAATTGAAACAGAATCTATGATTGTGAAAAAAATGCTGACTTTATCCTCACTCTAATAAAAAACACTGAGCATAATCTGTGAATAAAACATAAAGTAATCCTGATCCTTAAAAGTTAGTGTTTTTTAGGCAGCGTTGCAACACTTACTTTTTAAGAAATCACCACAGTTTTATTGTAAAACACAGACACATAAACCACACATAAAACCATAATGGTTTTATTACTGGCCAACGCCAGACAAAGGAGCACACTGTGGTAGAAAGTAACGCTGCCATTACATGAATATATGTTCGGTCGGAAAAAAACGCGATCATGACGATAAACATGTTTCATATATTTATGTTTTGCCCTCAGCATAACTTACCTTTTAAATGTGAAGGATGCATGTAAAGATCGCTTTTCTTTAGTTTGTTTTCGCGTGTTGTCCATCTCGGGTCGAAATGTCATCACTTCCGGGTCATCACTTCCGGGTCGTCACTTCCGGGTCAGCCTCGTTAGGACATTCCCTTTCCGTGTGATTCTCTCGTTTGCTAAAGTGTTTCAGAAAATGTTAATTTGTTTCAGAATGTTAAAGTGTTTCAGAAAATGTTAATTTGTTTCAGAAAATGTTAATTTGTTTCAGAAAATGTTAAAGTGTTTCAGAATTTGTTAAAGTGTTTCAGAAAATGTTAATTTGTTTCAGAAAATGTTAATTTGTTTCAGAAAATGTTAAAGTGTTTCAGAATTTGTTAAAGTGTTTCAGAAAATGTTAATTTGTTTCAGAAAATGTTAATTTGTTTCAGAAAATGTTAAAGTGTTTCAGAATTTGTTAAAGTGTTTCAGAAAATGTTAATTTGTTTCAGAAAATGTTAATTTGTTTCAGAAAATGTTAAAGTGTTTCAGAATTTGTTAAAGTGTTTCAGAAAATGTTAATTTGTTTCAGAAAATGTTAATTTGTTTCAGAATTTGTTAAAGTGTTTCAGAAAATGTTAATTTGTTTCAGAATTTGTTAAAGTGTTTCAGAAAATGTTAATTTGTTTCAGAAAATGTTAAAGTGTTTCAGAATTTGTTAAAGTGTTTCAGAAAATGTTAATTTGTTTCAGAATTTGTTAAAGTGTTTCAGAAAATGTTAATTTGTTTCAGAATTTGTTAAAGTGTTTCAGAAAATGTTAATTTGTTTCAGAATTTGTTAAAGTGTTTCAGAAAATGTTAATTTGTTTCAGAATTTGTTAATTTGTTTCAGAATTTGTTAAAGTGTTTCAGAATTTGTTAATTTGTTTCAGAACTATTTGTTAAAGTGTTTAGCCTTATTTGTTAATGTGTTTTGCACCTCAGGGCCACCGTAGGTTCTAGTTGGAACGGTTTCTTTTCGCAACAAATATAGTTTAAACTGTTTAGTTTATTTACTATCTTGCGTTTGGATGACCTTATTTTCCTAAGAAGTCGGTGAGTTTGTTAGATCTTCGTCGTTTGCGGAGTCATTGAACGCCTCAAAAGGTTTGATCTGATTTCGATGTACCCACTTAACAATTGGCCGTTTGCTCCTGGATTGCAGTTCAGAGGGATTGCAGTTCAGACGTGTCTTATCATGTCAGCCGAACTGTTTGAGGAGCTAAGGACCGCCGCTAATGGTGTTAACAGGCAAATACCCTTCGGGAAATGTGCTATTGAACTGCAGGGCCTCGCAGAGATGGGTACAGCCCTGACGGCTATAGCCATGGTTCACATGCAGATTGGCAAAATGTCACTATACCACCCGGTATACGTGTCTAAACTTGACTCTCTCAAATTTTTGGTCGGCCAAGATTTTATTAATCGCTTCGACGCGATTATAAATTATGGTGATCAGACATTGTGGGCCACAGTGAGCAATCCACTGGCGTTCGAGGTGCCTCCACAAGGTCACTGACTGACAGCAGGTACCGCTGAGGTCAAAAGGGATTCCCCAGCCAAGAGCACGAGCCCGGTAAGTGAACCTTCAAATACAGGTGAGACAGAGGGGACTCAACAGTTGGACCGGACTCTGGTCCATCACGAGGACCTCCTCTGTGAGCTGACACATGCAGCACTCACTGAACACTACCTACCACAGGTAGAAGACGGTGTGGAGATCCAAGGAACACACACCAAAGAGACTGTACTGTCCTCTGGGACAGGTAATTCAGCTATCAGCCGAGCTTTCGATGATTCGAGATATCATGCAGGCCAACATATGTCTGGGGGGCATGTAACAACCCCTTTGTCCCAAGCTCTGGGTGGGCAGGTAGAAATCCCTGGAGGATGAGCAGATGCACAAAGTTAACAAAGAGTCAAGCACACACAGAGCCACTCCACAAAACATCAGATCTTCAGGAGACAGCATGGGGCATAAATTGCCCCATGCTGTCTCATGCTGTCTCCATATATATATATATATATATATATTGTAAATTCTACGTGAGTGAGGTTAGCCGCAGGACCTTGCGACAAGTCCTCACTCCAGCCTTCTCCAGTAACGGGTTTTTTAACTTTTATCCTAGCACACGAGTATTACCCGATGTGTCTCAAGATTAGTTAGAATTAAGGCTGAGTCGAGGTAATTCAACCAGACTGTTACTGTCTCCATCTAAACGTCACACCCATTATTTTCACTCCGATAGATAGTCCGACTTAGCAGAATGGAGTCAGATCGTACCTCACGGAGAAACGTATATTAAACGACAGCTTACCTCTGTAGATGGTTATTGTTATCCGTCTGGTAAATTTTAGAACCTAGGAAAATAAGGTTCCAGGATGTTGTTTATATCTTTTTAGCCAAAACAACCATTTAAAACCTCCAGTAATCTTGTTGTTATCTTTGAACCAAGTTTCCCATCATTTAATATCAAGGTGAGTCGAAGGAAAAATCCAAATTTGTACGTTTTATATGTTTCTTTATTATTTAATTGCAAGGGAACAGCATAAGCACTACTTACTACAGAAAAGATTTAATTAGGTTACATGATTTGCATTTAAGAGATAAAAATGATTCACAGCTCACCAAAAGATGTCTTCCACATGCTGGGCCTTAATGTGTTTTTAGCTTTAATTGAATTGAGTTCTACTCCAATCAATAATAATTTGTATACTCTTCAAAAATGTCGGTTTATTCTACAATAATCTGATTCCGATCAAATATGTTTAATCCATCCAGGTAATCTTGGTGTGTTCCAACTTGTGTTTTTATTTCCACCAGAAACCTCTGTTCTAATCCTATCAGGAAATCTTGTCACCTCCAGGTGATGCTGTTGTACTCCAATCAGAAGTCTGCACTTCCAGCAGACTGAACAAATCTTTGTTTAATCCCACATAGGAAAAGCTTGTGTTTTTAATCCTTCAGGAAAAACTTGTTTTGTAATCATCCACTTTAGAAATCTTCATTTAATCCTGTTATTATCCAGTCAGGAAAGTCTGCACTTCCAGCAGACTGAATAAGTCTTCGTTGTAATTCCACAGAAAAACCTCCAGGTAATTCTGTCGTGTTAAAAATCCCAGTTGTAATCCATCAAAACTGTTCAAGGCCAAAAAATCTGGTAATCCTCCCAGGCAAAATCAATTATTCCTCAAAAGTGTTATCCATTCAAAGATATTGTAATCCATTCAGTTGTTCTGCGATGCTGATGAGCAAGGCCTTCAAAGCAGGCCTGAGGTTAAAATTAGAACTTCGTGTTCTCCTGGCTTTTCATCCAAGGTCAGTCAGCTTCTAGCTGGCAGGTCTCACTCCGTGATCAGACCGAGTGACCCGAATACAATAACTGACTTTCCAATCCTGCAAAATCAGCTTTAATCCATCAAAGACTTTCCAATCCTGCAAAATCAGCTTGCTGCAGTCTGATCTCTCGACGCACAAAACTTCTCTTTAAACTTTTCCAGATTCAAAATCAATCAGCTCTCCGAATGCAGGCATCAATCCAAGTCTTCTTTCCACAATATAATTCTTCAAGGTTTTCCAAACATCTGCTCCGTGGTACCGACAACCAGGGCGTCAGAAGCGGTGTTCCCTTAGCTTAAACAAGCTGATAAGCCAGGACCCGTCAGAGCAGATCCCAATGCCGCAAAAACACTTCTTTCGTCCTGGAGTAAACTCTTTTTGAATCAATCCAATCTTCTTAAAGTATCTAGCAAATTCAACTAATTCCTCATGACTTCAGCATCTTCAACCAGTTGTATTCCATAATTAATGTTGAATCTTATCCAGAAATGTTGTTTTGTTCCACAAAAATATTTCCAGATCAGGAAAAACAGTATTCCACAAACAAAGCAGCTTTTAATCCATCATTGCTCATTCAGGCTGACGGGAATTCCCCAACAGCAGAGCGGAGATAAAAAGTATACAGTGTTCCACTAACAAAAACAGCCTGTCAGCGTGCCGTCAGTGCTCGGTTCTGTCAAAATTACTTTAATCTTTCATCAACAGAGGAATCTCTGTAACTGATTTTTCCATCTTCATGCTTCAGTGGCTTTTTGCTGTCATAATAATTTAATCTTAATATAAATTTAGTTGTGGATAAACTGGGAAGATTATCCTACCTTTTTCTTGTCAGAAAGTGCCACAAGGGATTTCCAAAAGAATAGGAAAATTATTCCATCTCTGAAGCCAGTCCAAATTGTGAAGAAGTTTGGAAATATCCGGGCTGAGAGGCAAAAAAGCATTCCTTGTTGATCAAAAAGAAAAACCCTTTTTCGGATAATCCAATCTTCTTCTTTTCAGCTCCAGAGAGTTCAGTTATAATCCACAAGAATTCTTCAGGGGTCCAAAAAACTCAGCAATTTTTCTTCTCTTCCACAGCTTTTTTATAGCCCAGAAAGGGGGCTTCAGTTCCCCTCCTCAGAAAGTTACATCACTTTGATAGTGCTTCATTGGTCAAATGATGAGGTGACTTTTTACACCTCCTCTCAGCCCTCACTGAACAATGACATAACGTCTCTCCAGCTGTCACCCTCCCTTCACAAGAGAGTCTGGTCAGACAGGTTTTAAACTTTCACCCAGATCCTCAACTTTTACCTACATTTACCCAAACTGTGGAAAAAACACTCTTTTAAGGTGCTATGTAATATTTAAAACCATATTTTCCAACCCTCAGCAGTGAAGCATCCTTTAGTTTGCTGTGAATCATAAAAGAAAACATAAAATAACATACATTTTACCCACATACACAATCATATATTCAGTTAATTACTTGACACACACTTCACATAACCATTGCATGTCTGATTTTCTTTGTTGTAAATGCTTGCCCTTTCTAACAGGCTTTGAATCAACCTTGCAGCCTTCCTTCTGCTCTGCCAAAAAGTGTGCATGTTTTTATCTATCTGACCTATATTTCTTCTGCTCCCAAGCAGACCTGCTCAAGAGCGTATGTGTTATTATTTATTATAACTCCTTGTGTGTTTTCTCTGTGTGCAAGCTCATATCCTGATAAGAAGCCTCAGCTGTCTGCAATAACGCTTTGCTTCTGAATGTTTTAGTATGGATCCTTTAATATTCTTATTCTTATTATTTTGTTAAAATAAATTTTGTTACATTTAAACAGTCCTTGAAGCAAAAAACAAAAACTACCTTCCCAAATGACTCTTTTCTGTAGCTGTGTGAAAGTGCACAGCCCTCACTCTGAACAGACCCGAGTGTGTGTGTGTGCGCACGTGCACGTGTGCGTGCGTGTGTGTGCGCGTACGTGCCTGCTCCATGCTCTGCCTCTGTCAGAACACCAAAACTAACTAGTTTAAAGGTCTTTCTCTGTAACCAAACTCTCATTGCATCTCTGCAAGTCAAACTTTCTGCAGAACATGTAGAGTTTTACATGTTCTGTTCTGTTATTGGTGTGAGATGATAGATTCACTACTTTTTAAATACTTTTGATGAGAAGCCTAAGCCCTCTGC
>JBBPBX010007285.1:32864-65718 GCA_038048925.1 Garcialebias charrua | reverse complement strand
ATCTGAAGCTTAACACAACTTCTTTCAACTGGTCGGTCAACAAATGCACATGGCCAATGATCCGGTTGTCCATCTGAAGCTTAACAACTTCTTTCAACTGGTCGGTCAACGAATGCACGTGGCCGATGATCCGGTTGTCTATCTGAAGCTTAACACAACTTCTTTCAACTGGTCGGTCAACGAATGCACGTGGCCGATGATCCGGTTGTCTATCTGAAGCTTAACACAACTTCTTTCAACTGGCCGGTCAACGAATGCACGCGGCCGATGATCCGGTTGTCCATCTGAAGCTTAACACAACTTCTTTCAACTGGTCGTCAACGAATGCACACGGCTGATGATCCGGTTGTCCATCTGAAGCGTAACACAACTTCTTTCAACTGGTCGGTCAACGAATGCATGCGGCTGATGATCCGGTTGTCCATCTGAAGCTTAACACAACTTTTTTTTTTTAATTACCTCCTTTCAACCGCCAGTAGGACCTGAGTATGCACCTGACCTGACGCACATCTGCAGGTTTCACTGTGCTGGCTTTGTAGAATGAGTTTTCCCATTTTTAGCTTTTGTTTAATACTTTCCAGCTCCATTATGCTGCATGTTGTGGGTCCATTGCAAATCCTCAAATGTTTGATAAGAGCTAAGAGTGGGCGGGGCCACATGCGTAATTAAAACCACATAAAAAGCTCGAGCCCGACGTGTTCTGCCCATCAAGCACATAATTTTGGCTGACCTGACCCAAAATTTGGGCCGGATTGGGCTGAGGGCTCGGGCCCAAAATCGCAGCTTTACTCCATCTGACTACTAATTAACTAATATACATCTAGCTTGTCAAGTCTGTGTTTGTTGTACAATTTTGCTGCCACCGCACTAGTTCCAACGGGTTTTCCCACTTCAGAAGCTCTGTTTCAATGAGCTTCACAGAAAAACAAGATGAGCTTATTTTAAGTCATATTTAGTTTTTAATTTTTCCACTTACACTTTACATTGGCCCCAGTCCGATCAACTGTGTTTAACCCTGCATTGAGGAGAGAACAATATAAAGACAACTGATGCAATTTTATCCCCATTGGCCCCTTGGCAAATTGGCCCTTTATCAAACTGAGACCTCATCTGTCAAGCCAAAGACAGGTATTGAAATTGCCCCCTTTGCCACGAATCAGACCGATGGATTAGCCTTTCCCTCCGACAAGGCCGTCATCACTCTATAGTGGCTGCAAGGAGGAGGAGGAACAAGGCCATTTGAGAGACGCTCCTGTGTTTTTGCTAATAGAAATGCTCTAGTTGAACTTTCAGTGACCAGGAGCAGCCGGACAAGGGCCAGACATTTGGCCTGTGCGTACCCTGAATCTTTATTTGACATGCAGTCATCTGTTTCTTTAATGTTTTTCCTCTCTTTTAGTAATTTTACCCAACAAGAATTCCATACATTGCACATCTACTTGCATGTCTTCACCCCTTCTGTTTTTTACTGTTTTTCTAATTCTTTCCACGCACTATCCATTCCTTTTCTGTAGCCAATATATGCAAACAGGAAAAAAAAAACCTTAATGATGGACAAGACAAATGGATGCTGTGCTCCTATCTCTGCCTACCCTGTTTCAAATATTATCCCTCTTGCTGTGATTGATAGAAAGCAGCATTCAGGTAATATTTCATTATTTTCATAAATCATACAAGCATTCAAGGCCTAACCTTATATTCATCTGTCAATGTGTAAAAGGCAACTAATGTTTTTCTGTGATCATTGTTATTGCCATTTTTTTTTGGTTTACCAATGCCAAGATTTATTGATCAATTGGTTAAAAAGGGATTTAACACAGTTTCATGTTGTCTTTATGTGAAAACAGAGTAACAGCGTGATCAGTTCAACTATTGAGCTGTCATTTATTGGCATTGTTGCTTGGCAGCTGTGTTTTTGTGTATCTTCTCTGATCCGTTTTGTGGCTTTTGGGTTTGACTAAAGGCCAATCCACAATCTAATCCTCTTCTTAATTATGTTATACTCGCTTGGTTTTAATTTGATTAGATTCAATCACGGCACAATTAACCCACTACGGTTTTATTCATAAGTCAATCAGAAATAGGAGTATTATCTTCACTTGCAGGCTCTTCGTGGGATACAAACTGTTATTGTTTTAAGAATTTGACTAGTCACAGGTTTCTCTGGATTTTGTGCATTTATCAAAGCATCACTTTAACCAGACTGTGAAGGTTCTAACAAAAAATACTTTTGTGGTTTTAAAAGTTAGGGAGGTACATTTCGCTTAGAACTTATTGTTGTTTTTGTCATTTTGGCTAATACTCACTGTTGTCTCTGCCAGATTAAAACTAACACTAAATATAAATATATTTGCCAGCTTCATTTTAACTAGGGATGCACAATATTATTGCCAAGGTATCTGTATCGGACGATAATGGTGATAAAGGTAAATATTGGACATCCATTCCATCAAAATAACTTACCGATGTAAAAGGCACCGTTTTTTTTCAATATAGATTATATATTTATACATTGTTACATCCTTTTTGGCATCTGCATTTGGTAGCAGGCCAAATTGACAAAGACCATGCAGAATAATGGAGTATTTTAATTCCACAGCAGAGAAAACTATATAGATTCTGTAAGTAGATCTAGGAAAAATATCGGTATTTGTATCTGTTATCGGCCAAATAAGTTTTAACATATTGACATATTGGATATCGTCCAAAAATCTAATACTGTATTGTGCATCCCTAATTTTAACGTGTCCTGAATGTATGAACTAGACATTATAACTAGACCATCGCTGCTTGTCCTTGGTGCCAGGCAAGAAAATAAAGCGCCATAAAATGCTAATCGAATTTAGGGAAAACCAATTCTAAATTTCATGAGCCTTATCTCATCCTATCCCTTTGACTCACTGCATGTAAGGAGTTATCTGCCCTGTGGGGGAAGCAGGGGTGGGGGAGCTTTGGTCTGTGCGGTGTTTGGGATGGGAAGAGACGAAAGTCTTAGGAGGAAAGAACACCCACACACAAAACGGACACCTGCAGAAAGTAAAACAGGTCAGGACTCCAGTGGCTTGATAACGCAGAGGACTCATGAATTAAAGAGCGCTGGTGGGAATATGACATTCTTTCTCTTCCATTCTGTCTATCAGGACTGCACTTGCTCACCGGCGAAATTACCTGGAGAGAAGCAGGTCCGATAAAGGACTGCCAGGGACAAGATTCACTCTGGTAATTTTGCTCTCCTTGTAAGGGCGCGCTGGCATTGAAAATTCAAAACACTTTATTTTTATAGCCATTTTGGAAAATTCGAGAGACAGGGGAGCTATATTATCATAATTGATCATTTGTATCGGCTTAAATACCTATTTTTCTATTGTGTCACAGCAGCCATTCTTCTGCAAATCATTCTGCGTTGGATGGTTATTGGATTTACAAGGCTCATTGCGCTTAATTAAAGGAGCCAGTGGGAGTCTGTGTTCATCATTCCCAAAAGTTATATACGCTCACTTAAATGAAGGTTTCAAATGTATTTCATCATTTTGTATTCTGAGGCCCTCTGAATCCACAGTAGCTCAAAGGAGCTTACTCAAGCAGATAAAAGGGCAAGAAAATCCTACGCTGTTGTTTGAGGTAAATTAGAACCGTATTCCTCTTTTACCCAGCTGCAAATAAGCAAATGATTAATAAATAAGTGGTAATGGCAGAGCGGGGTAGAGATGCAATGGGTCTTCTTTCACTAATGATTGGTTTAAGTGACTGTTGTAATGGGCTGGGGTGCCTGGGACAATGATTTACGGGACTTCTTGCTGTTGTCAGGCTATTGAGGCAGCCTGAAGGGGCAAAATAGAAATTTGTGTTGTCTTTTTTTCTTCGCAAAACCATTTGAAGTATCGAGATGCAGGCGTGATTAATATGTCTACACATCGCTCTTTCTTGTGCACGCAAAGTCGAGTTCTGCATTCTTAATGCAGTGTAAAGGGGAGAGGAGTGGCTGTGCTCTCAGCTACAGTGCTGGAGATGCCACGGAGGTGTGTGTACTTGCAGAATGATGAACGGCGCTCACAGATGGAGGAGGTGGATGCAATTTCTTACCATAAGCGCCCCTGAGTTAAAACTTCACAAGTGGTGCCATGAAACAGAAATTCCAGAGTCCAGTTCTATCTGATGCCTCTGGAGCAATATACATGAAGCAGTTATTTCTCACTTTGAAAAAAAAAAAGTTATTTTCTCCTTCATGGGTTTTTTTTGGTGGGCAAACAAAGTGAACGGGAGCCTGAAGGGAGGAAAAGGTGGGTAAATAGCTTTTCTAATGGAGTCCTAATCTGTGGAGGCAATCTGCAGAGAGCTGCCCCCCCGGCTGCACGAGTTGGGATGATGAGAGGTGAGGTGACAGTGTTGCAGTTATTATTAGTGGTATCATTGATCAGACAGCCCCGCCATCAGAGCCGGAGAAGGATGATTGATTTGGCAGCTCCAGCCCAGCAGAGACAGGAAGACGGTCCAGGGCCAGTCAGGGAGGGGCTTGAGTGGATGGGTGGGAGAAAAAAAAAATAAAGCTGTGTGAAGAATATATGTGATTTAGCTCTTTCATGTAAATGTGTTAGGGTCTTGGCCATAGTTCAAGATGGAATGGCTTTTTTTGACAGACGTCATCCATCTCAGGCTATGACACACTCCAGATGGAGGAGTTTGTGTCGCAGAGTTGGAGAACAAAAAGTTACACAAGAAAGATCAGAAAGATATCATTCCATGGCATTTTTCTCTTAGGATTTGTCTCCTTTAATCCACGTAGCCTTTTTCATGACCACGCATTGACCCTTGTGTTTTTTTCCTTCTTTCTTTTTACCACAAAATGAGCTGAACTTTGTTTAATTCTGACACTTTGACAGACCTACGGTGGTCCAGAGGCTTAAATGAAAAAAAACAAAAAAAAAAAACAGAATTGTATGTGGCCTAACCAGAAGTGGTGGAAAAAAATAGAATTATGTTTCAAAAAACTCAATTACATGAAGCCTTCAACATAATTCATAAATTACTACTAATAATTAGATAATACTAATTATACATACTAATAATTAGCCTGGCCCTCGCCATTCCTACGCAGCTCTGCTCAATTCTCATTTCCCTTCACTGCTGGGTCTGGGACTTCTCCCATAGAGAAGGATTTCTCCGGCTGATTTTTGACCGGACCAATCAGAGAACAGAAGGGGCGGAGTTTTTGGCCCCTAACCCACGCCCCCACCTGTCCCAGCGCGCAGCCAGCGAGCATTCGCATGTTCTCATTCAAAGCGATGCAGGACTGTTTTATATGTGACACAAATGTATTAAATTCCCCTTCTTAATCCCTTATCTGGAGTTTTCTTTTGTTTTTTTGCCAAAAGTCAAGTGATCGCTCCCTCCTCCCTCCTCCTCTCCCTCCGCTGAGTGCAAATGAATGAGGAAATGCCTCAGGTTGTCACGAGAGAATTAAACTCGGGTTTTACGTTGCTGCCCGAGTCCCTGCAGATTTTCTGGTCTTCTGGTGTGCTGGACCAGCGTTATTTTTATTTTTTAGTTTTTTTTTTTTTTTATTTTTTTTTTATTGACAAACAGTGTACAAACGCTCGTTGAGGTACAAAGAACAATGCAACATAAAAAAACAAAATAAAAATACAGAGTTGGGGTAAAATTATTCCTAACAAATATATAACAGTAAGGCAAATGAGTAATAAAAAGAGCTAATTTTAAAACAACAACAGATTAGAGATACTGGCCGTTACTTTTTTTGCATAACCAGATTTCAAACGTTTCAGTGAGGAGTAATACAGTTTAAATTGGTTAATAAAAAAATCAAAACAAGGTGTAGAACCTCTCCATTTACAGCAGTGTATATGATATTTAACAAGCAAGAAAACAATGTTTACCACATCAGATATTTGAATATCAAGGTCATCAACAAAGTACAATACGTGGGAGATTGTTATCTCTGGTACGTTTTCAATTTTAAGTGACAACCAATTTTTAATGTCTTTCCATAGTTTAAAAGAAAAAGGACAGGAAAAAAAGAGATGATTTAGGGATTCTTCTGGGCATTCACAGAAGGTACAGCATGTTGAATCAAACTTAAATCTTCTGTGCAAAAATTCTGCCACTGGGTAAATATTGTGTGAGATTTTAAAGTGAGTCTCTTTAACCTTAGGTGAAACCGGCCATTTGACATATTTGGAGAATGCCTTTTCAATAACAGACATGTTTGTTTTTACCAAAACACTATTATTGAAATCATTAAACATTTTCGATTTGAAGGCAGTAACGAGAATAACATTATCACACTTTTTATCAGTCACACTATATTCTCCAATTTTCAATTTGGGTAACGATGAAGTAACTGTTGAATATCTTAAGGTGTTTTGGATAAGATGAATAAGAGCTACAGGAATAGCTTTGCAAACTTTTAGATATTCATTACCAGAACAGTTCAGCTTAAATTTATTTGTAAAATCTCTATGATTTAAAAAAACACCATTTCTGTCCATTAAGTCAGTGACAAATAGAATACCTTTTTCATACCAGTCCATTTTAAAAATAGATTTTCTATTTATTAATATTGATCTGTTATTCCATACTACTGATCCATGTGGGGTAAAATTGTGTGCAAATATCATTTTCCAAAAAAACAGAACTTGTTTATGAAAATTTGACAGAGAGATAGGAATCTTGGTTAATTCAAAGTCACATTTAAGCAAGAAATCTAAACCCCCAAGGCTTTTAAAAATAGAATTAGGGATATGGAACCACATTGAATTAGAATGACACAAAAAAGACTTCAGCCAATTTATTCTAAATGAACCAATCAGAGCAAATGCCTCAGGTTGTCACAAGAGAATTAAACTCGGGTTTTACGTTGCTGCCCGAGTCCCTGCAGATTTTCTGGTCTTCTGGTGTGCTGGACCAGAGCTCCATGGTTTTATTTTATTTTTAGAACGTTTTATTAACATATAAACACAGAATACTGTATGCAGCTGCAGCGAGAGAAAATGCAGCAGGAGGCGGAGCCAATGTCAAGTTCACCAGACCATGGGGGAGCAGCCATATATGGCTCTGAGGGGGAGGGAGCAGAATGCTTTCCCTGTTCAAAATTTTTCTAAGATCCAATGGTTTTGTTCCTTAGCAGAGGCCACGCCTCCAGCAAGAATCGGTTCTCTATGGAGAAAGTCCAGACCCTAGTACGAAGCGAAGTGAAGGACAAGGGTCTGGTTTTAACCAGGCTAACTAATAATAAAATTGTAATGTAATTTTGTTTGTTGAAATGTAATTCTGTTTTTTCCCCCACCATTTCAGGTTTTCACCACTTCTCGTTTGGCCACTTCCAGTTTAGATTAGCGTAATTTTATTTTTTCAAATGTAATACAGTTTTTTTTTTATTTTTCCACCATTTCCTGTTTCCACCACTTCCAGTTTGGCTACTTCTGGTTTGGCCACTTCCAGTTGTCACTTCCGGTTTTCACCATTTCTGGTTTGGCTTAACGTACATTTTGTTTTTTTGAAATGTAATACAGTTTTTTTTTCACCATTTCTGTTTTTCACTTCTGGTTCGGCCACTTCCAGTTTTCACCACTTCCGTTTTTCATCACTTCTGGTTTGGCTTAATGTAAGTTTGGTTTTTGAAATGTAATTCTGTTTTTTTTTAAGGTTTTTTTTTCTTTTAAACCTCAGGGCCACCAATCATATAATTATCATCTTTCAGCACTCTGAGACAAAAGATGGAGAAAAGAAACCCTTAGTTGGTACGATTCTCAATTCAGTGTCTTCCGTGTCAATCATCTACCACTCATTACTGAAGATTCCTAACGTGGTATGAAATAAGATTGCATCGAAAATTAAGACTTTAAACCTGAATTATTGCAGTTCAGTGAGACTGCAGAGGTTGGCTTTAAGGTACAACCAGCATGCTACAAATCACTAAAAGCCAAGAGATATCGGAAACACGGAAGGCAATTTGGAAAAGAAAAATCAACTGTCAGTTCTTTTTTTTTTTTTACTATTAAGAGCCACCTCACTGAGCTCACCTCCCAGCAGAAAGACCAATACATGTTGTGAGCATATCTGAGAACAAAGCAATCAAATCTAACATAAATATAATTCGAGCAAGAAAAATAAAACTATACAATTTTTATAACCGCTTCACAACAAAACCTACAGAGAAAACAGTTTCTGTGAGGCACCAATTAGTCATAAAGGCATCTACTCTTCTACAGACATTATTTTTTGTCTTTGAGCATAATTCATGATGTTTTATAAGTCTTTTTTTGTTTTTTTCCCCCAAGTGCGGTTATGCCCAGAGGTATGACAATAGGTGTCTTTCTTCAGAAGTTTCAAACACAAGCCTCCCTGACTGGGACTCCAAACACAAAATGACAAAATGTAAAATTGATGGCTCTGCTTGTGTGAAAACGTCACCATTGCCCAACAGTGACTAGATTGTTGTTTGACGTGATGAGGAGTGGTAAAGCATGTCACAGGGACTTGTCAAGAGATTTATCTGAAAGGAACGAGCTTTGAAAGTCACAAAGTTTCATTTCCAATTAATTTTCTTTAATGTTGCAATTTTTTAAGGATATTATTTCAAAGTAGTATTACCGTATGTAATTCAGTACGAGTGTCACATGTAAATATATTGTTTTATCCAATCTACTAAGTGGTTTAAAGACTTGATTTTATTGTCAAATAATAAGACCGTATAATCCATTTATGTACTTTTTAATTTATGAGTTCAAAAACATGAACACTTTCTCAGCATTTATAGAACTATCAAAGTCCTAAAATGCAAAATCAGACTAAAATCTGAGCACTTTCAGTAATGTTAACAGATTTTAGAGTTTTTTTTAATGAAAATTACACTACACATTTTTATTTGAATGTTTCAAAGAATGTAAAAATATTTTAAAAATAAAATCATAATTAAAGTGAAATGTGATCAAGTTTCTGAGATTTGAGCAATGTATAGTTTTAAAACAAAAACCTAAAATAATCATAAAATAAAAAATAAAAAAACTTGAAGCAAATGCTCCATAAATTTAGTTTATATTTCAAGGTCAATACTCAATGATGCACAGTCTTTTATTGTAAAAAAAAAAAGTGTGAATATATAATAAATAAAAAGCATACAATGACATAATTAATGTGTTAGTTTTCAGAGGTTTTTGGCTTTATTTTTTATCAGTGAAAATCCCATTTGAAGGAGCAACAAACTTTCCTGTCTGGCTCAGATAGAGGGCAGACTTGCTCTTGAGTCGAGCCGGAGTCTCAGCCAGTCCTAAGAAAATTCACATTAGAATCAGTCCTGTTCTTTCTGGCTCTGGAACAAACACTTTGGGCTTGCTTTGAGGCGACTGCAGTGAAATATAGTCCGTAACCGAGCGGCGCAGGAGTGAAGAGAAATCATCACCCATTAATGTGGTGGATCGCTGTTTTCTCTTTCTCTGCTGACCCAACCAATAAGTTGAACTGCAGCAATCAATAAAAGTAGCCTGGATCCAGCCATGTTTACACACTGGACAACACTCATGAACATTTGGTCCCTAAATTATTGAGGTTTTATGCTTGAGCTATTTCTTCTTGAAATTGCTGCGATTCCTTTTGGGCTGGAAAGAAAATTAACCCCTGAAATGACAATATCCAGTCTCTGGTGTCTTGACTTTTCACAGATAAGTAAAAAAAAAAAAAGATTCTATAGACATCTCTTGGGTCATTTTCACATCTGATAGTCCAGTAGACTGGGTTCGATTGTGGACCAAAATTTGGAATATTTGTTTACATTTCCAGCTGGTGCGGTTCGCATTCACACTGCACTGAGTCAGTCAAGCCAATCTGTTCCATCCCCTCGCCTGTGGTGGCGCTGCACCAAGAACTACTAAAGGAAATGACACTAAACCTCTGAAGAAGACACTGATTGCGACGTACTTCTGGAAATAAAAACAACAATGGAGTGGCGTCAAATTTGAGCAGTTTTAGGATTTCTGTTTCGTCTGTGGCTCATGTGCCAAACAAACATTTTTCAACAATGTACTCAGCATGAGCGGAAGATGAGGCAGAAGACCACGGAGAATGTTTTTCACACTGGCTGAGACAGCGCCGTATGAGGTATGACAAATGTACGGTTGTTTTGGTTGTATTTACACAGAATGCCCTCCGCTAAAGTCCACTTCCTGCTTTTGGAGTCTCAGGGGTCTGGGGGTCCTCCCTCAGACATTTTTGAATAAAGTAGATGTGATTTCCTGCATTTTGCTGTATTTTAACTGGTTGTTAAAAATCTACGTTTACCTAAATTTGTAAACACTCTGCTTCTGTCAAGAATCAAATCCCCTCTTACTTGACGGTTCCAAGCCCCGCTCTTCTCCACTGAATCGTTAACCGTGTTTCCATCTATTTTCAATTCGATTTTTGAGCAAATTTTTGAAATTTCGCAAAAATGTAAATAAAAATTAATGCGAATCAGAAGTGTTTCCATCAACTGGCTTGAAGCGCATCCACCAGGCCACGCAAAGCGGCATTACGTCAGACGTCAGCGTCATTACGTCAGACGTCAGCGTTACGCATGTCTACAGTAAACAGGAAGTAGCGGTTGAAAACAGGACCCGACCACACATCTCGGCAAAATGGAGAGAATATTTCAGGTATGTGTTGCTATCGGGCAAGTTGTATTTATTCTGTCATGCCAACTAGTTTTAGCGATGTTACATGTTGTCCGGAGACGAAGTCACGTGACGTAAATGTTCGCTACGTCAGAACTGAGTCGGCAAATCTGTTTCCATCTCTCGTTTTGCGCATCGGCTCTGATTCGAAAAACCCAAAAACCACCTCAAGCGAGCGTATCTACTTTTTGGCGAATTAGAGGAAGTTAATTCGAATCATGCCGTTTCCATTCAGCTTTTCTGATGCAATACTTCAAAATGCGCATCAAGAAACCTTGATGGAAACACGGCTACTGTCCTCGTTGTCTGACTCCATGTGCCTCCTCCATCTGTTCATGGCAGCTGCCTGTGAGCTCCTGCCCGTGTACAACTTCCTGGTTAGCTCAGCACCCACCCCCACCACTCTTTCAGGGGCTGAGATTTTTGTTTAGTGGAAATGCTAACTTGAAGGTGCCGCTTGTATGGGATATTAAGAAGCTTGTCAGTGGCTGTTGTGTTTAAAATGAGTGTTTATGTAATTTCTTTAAGCTTTACATATCCTATGTTGTTTTTGTGTGTGTTTTTTTTGGTTCAAGGCAGTCATATTTGTTCATAACTTTAGGATTAGTAAGCCTGAGAGTTACCAGATCCAAGCAAACTGTTACTGGAACACACCCCATCAAAAATAAGAGTTCTCGGATCCTGTTCTGGAAGATCCAGCTCAAATTTAGCCCTGCCTGTTCGGTCAACATGTACTTGGCCCCGGTTTAAAAATTCCACCCCTGGCCCCAGTTGTATAAAAATTTTGGCTCCACCAATGTTTTGTTTTTGCACAAACAGAACAAATACAACATCCAGTCTTCAGCTGACTGCTTCGTTGTCAGAACTACAGTTTAAAGACCGTCTCATTGTCTGAACATTTGGTCTGTGCTTTTTTATGGTTTAGTGCTTTAACAATGCCTTTAAATATATTGTAAAATGCACCATAACTCAACACCAAATGATGTGCATGACCTCTGAGAATAAAATTTTCCTTAATTTTTTTTTTTTTTTTTTTTACAAAAGTCTTGACACCATAATTCCCTTCATCACCTCTTTGTACCTCATAGCTCTCCCTGATCTTATAAAGCTGCTCCTTTTCATTGAAGCTTTATGTACTTTATTCTAAGACACTCATCCATTTTCTTTTCTTTGCAGCATGCACTGTTAGGCTGCAGGTTTCTGTTAACCGAAATTGGTAAAATAAAACAAAATATGCCTTTTCTTTGCATAAATTAGCATTTGTTTTAACCGCAAATTACTTTCTCATTTTTAGTTTATACCCAGTGCTCAAGTTTGTTTGAAAGTGTATTGTGCATCGTTTCACATGATTAATGTAATCATATATGCTCTGCTGGGTGGAAGGTGCAGCCGTCCATTGTAGACTTTTACTGTTTTTATATCCATTATGATGCCATGATAATTGCCTCAAGGAAATTGTTCACTCTGTCTTGTTCCTGCAGATGCTGCCCTTATGAACTGAGCTCTGCTTCTGTGGTTTAAGTGTTTTCACAATACATTTAGTTTTTAGTCATTTGAAGGGATGTCTGAAACTTGTAAAAGAAAATATGTAATTTAAAGCTGAAGGCACTGATAAGTTGAATTGTTTGTTTATTTGTTAGTGTTTTCCTTCACAAAGACCCACATAATTTGAACAAAAATCATATTTGTGTTATTCATGTATCAGTATAAAATCCTGAAAAGCTTCTAGTTTAAATTTATTCCTTAATATTATATATTTTCACATTATTGTTTAAAACAAAAATAGAATTTGTTCTTTTTTAACCAACTGAATTAATGATTTTTCATTTCAGTATTTCAAGCATCTAATAAAGAACTATTTGCTTCAAACATGTTTAAGGAGTCTTTGATTTTATTTCATAAATTTTTTGCATGCTAATTTTTTTTAATGAAAAAAGCAGTGTCTGGTTCCCTTATCAGTCAGTTCACTGCAGTGCAACATATGATATATGGGAATTGCGCCCCCACGCGGTTCACCTGAAGCATTACTACACGCCTTTTAAGGCAAGTGAACGTCTGCGTCACCAGAGGGCCCCGCCCCCCTGGTATAAAAGACTGTGATGCCTCACGTTCGGTCTCTATTTGCACTTTACCTCGCTTCACACCTGAACGTTGCGGACCTTGTACTGGCTGAACTGCCAGACTGGAGGTGAGCGCGCTCCCTACCGAGGGCGCCACAACAAGGGATTTCATTCGCGGAGCTCTGTTTAGCCCTGCTACTAACTGAGCGCTTCCTCACGCTTAGCGCTGCTAACGTGAACGTTGCTGTTTCGGGCCTGTTAGTGCTGCTAACTGGCTAGCTCCCTCGGTTAGCTCGGCTAACCGGGAGCACTCATGGACAGCGCAAGGACGACGTGTGGCTTGTTAGCACTGCTAACAAGCGGACAACGAAGACCTTCATTCTACCCGATCACCGCTGCTACTGGCTAGCTCCCCACGGTTAGCTCGGCTAACTGGGGGCTCCCACGAGCAGTGCAAAGACGACGTCGAGCTTGCCTAGCGCTGCTAACTTGATTAGCGCAGCTAACGAGCAGACGAAGAAGGACTTCATTTGTGAGGTATGATGAAAACTGCTTAGTCTAGCTTGTCAACTAACCTTCTTTTCTGTCTGTTTCGCTAACATGTGTAGCTGAATTGACGACGGGGTCCATCCCACAGCTTGCTTACTAAGTTTGTCTACCGACTGCTGTCGCTGCTCAATGGCCCGTTTAGCCCCGCTAACTGGCTCATGAGTACCCCCACGTTTAGCCCCGGCTAACGAGGTGGCTCTTCGACCAGCACAGTCCAAGAGGAGGGATTTCTGCTATTACCTGTTTAGCTACGCTAACTGGTAGTTTCCCTATGCCCACGACGAGAGCATTGTGACGCTGAGAGCATATCCACCCATGGGCTAAAAGAAAGCTATCAGACGTTAACCACGTTGGAGTTCAAGGAACCCCGATGGAATGGACAAGGGCGAGCAGATGGAATCTCCTCCAAACAAAGAGAAGCTAACTACTGCCCCTGACGGAACCTCAGACGACGGAGCAAGGCGTCGAAGAGGGAGCAGAGGACTTTTCACGAGAAGCTGCAGCGGTGCCTGTCGAAGTGGACGGCTCCACTCCAGATCTGCTTGACCTGTGCCGCAGAGCGGCCGAGTCTCTCAAGGTGCTATGGCCTGCACCCCCACCATGACAACAACAGTCAAGGTTGGCGGGAAATGGCTTCCTCCCAAGGCAACAAACCTCGGTGAGGCACGACATGCCGGTGATCCCATATTTTTTCAACTGAGTTCACGCGGTCAGGGTTGGCACCCAGAGCAGCCACTGTCCCTCCCCTCCTCCCAGTTCCGGACTTGGAGAGCAGGGAGCCGACGGGTCTGTCTCACATCCAAGACTTCAGCCACCAAGCCCTACCCAGCAAACAACGTCGTTTTCAGCAGTGCAGCCGGATAAGATCCTCACACTCATTTATAGACGATACAGCTGTGCTGGGATGCATCACAAACAACGATGAGTCCAGCTACAGACAGGAAGTGGAACACCTGGACAGCTGGTGCAAAGAGAATAAACTTCACATCAATGTGATGAAGACAAGGAGATGGTTGTGGACTTCAGATGGAACAAACACACACACACACCCCGAATATAGGAGTATCTGTGGAAATGGTCTCCAGCTACAAGTACTGTACTTGGGTGTGCACCTGAACAACAACCTAAGCTGGGGCATCAACACCACCAGCCTGATCAAGAAAGCTCATCAGAGACAACTTTCTCAGACTGCTGAGGTGAGCTGGTCTGGGAAGCTCAGTCCTCACCTCCTTCTACAGGTGTGCAGTGGAGAGCATCCTGTGCTCCAGCATCAACGTGTGGCATGGAGGCTGCACAGCTGCAGAAAGAAAAGCTTTGCAGAGAGTGGTGAAGGCTGCACAGAAGTCTGTTGGAGTCAGTCTCCCCACCATCACAGACATTTACACCTGCAGATGCAGGAAGAGGGCCTCCTGCATCATGAAGGACCCCACTCACCCAGCACACACACTTTTTGCCCTGCTCCCCTCAGGCAGGAGGTTAAAGGTTCAGTATGCAGTTTCTGTAGAACTGCAGCAGTTAGAAATATTTTCAACAGGCAAAGCATTCTGATCCCTCCCCCTCAGAGCCATATGTGGCTCTGCCCCCTTGTGGTCTGTTGAATTTCAAATTCAAGCTCTGTTTTTATTGGCTGATTCAAATTCAAGCTCTGTTTTTATTGGCTGGTTACAAACTCTGTTTTTATTGGCTGGAAAATGGCGGGTCACCTTTTCTTTTTAGAAATGCTTATTTACCACCTGGAGAAGCAAGGGGACAATATTTTTTTTAATTTTTTTTCAGAGATTACCTGGCTAACATCAGTCTGTCAGGAGGTAGTGACAGAGTGAAGAAATATGTTCATAAAAAAAGCTACATACTGATAGCTTTAAGTGTAGAACCACTAGACTGAGGAACAGCTTCTACCCTGAGGCTGTTAGACTCATGAATCCCTAATCAGGATAATCAATGAAAAAAAAAGAAAATCTCTGTGATACCACTTTGTTGATGTGCTGCTGATCTCATGCTGCTGATCTCATGCTGCAGTATTTATTTCATGCTGCATTTATTCGTACTCATCTGCTCACACAGACTCATGTTCGTGCTGCTGTTGTTCGGCATATTGTTTTGCACTATTATTGTTTAGCGTATTCTTAGTTTAGCACATTTTCATAGTTTATAACTTAAAACCTTATTACTGTTTATTTATAATATTTTTGTAATGGTTGGATGTAACTGGGACCCTGTGTACACAATTTTGTTCAACCTCATGTACCAAAATTGATGTGAATGATAATAAAACCAACTTTAACTTATCAGCTGTATCTAGTGCTGAGATGCGTTTGTCCAAATTTTGAACACAAATTTCTACGTTGCAACATTCGTTTAAATCATCACCATTCAAAGATTTTGATAGGAACAATGCTTGCTTTTATACTAGTAAGAAAAGCAAAAACTGTGCACATTGCATCTTAGCGACACATTTGTATGAAAGCTAATTTCAGCTCAGTCACGCAAGAACGTCATGCAAATATCAAAATATGACAAACGTGGACAAAAAATGGGATTATAATGAAAACACAGACGATAAGACAGGTGGACCTGTCAAGGCTAGCTTGTGCAGATTGTAAAAAAAAAAAAGATTGAAAGCTTCTTTGAGAAGATGAGTTTTTAGCAATGTGCATTATAATACATTGTTTACCGATGCACAACCTAGCATTGATAAGATGCTGACACTGATAACCCTGAGCGCCATTGAGGCGTGGCACCACTCAGATTCTTCAGATGGAGACAACAGGAGTAAACAGAAAGAAACACATTTAAAACACGAGAATGAATCTGGTGCTCCGACTCAATGTTATTTAAAGACTTGGCAATTTTAGAAAATATACACATCCCCTGCTGCCTTTCGTGACAGTTTTAGTTTTGTGTTGCCGCTCGGAGCAAGTGCTGAGAACAACATAAATTATATCTGTACTTTTTAGCTGTAGCCATTTTTGTGTTGGTAAAAGTACAACAACCGCAGGAGCCGTATGTAAAGTTTGACTCTTCATGTCAATCAGTCGTAGATGATATTGTGCATCCAATGATTACTTTTTGAGAAGTTTATATCATGAGATGCGTTGCTAAGAGGCTATCAGTCTCAGCTACAACCGCACCAAATTTTAGCTCAGTATCGGTGAAACAAGCTATTTCTATTTGTGTTCACTAGGATCACATTGATTTGGTGGCCATTAAGAATTCAACCTTTATTTATACAGGTTAGGCCCATTGAGTCTCGGGGACTCAATCCAGTTGGTAAGAAATTGTATTTGTCAGTGATTACTTTCTGAAAGTTTTTTTTAATTTAAAGTCTATTCAGTGATGCATGGAATATTTTGTTAACAATACAGACCCTGAGGTGTAAATGAACAACATTTGAAAAAAACAATTACCATAATTTCCGCCTGATTAATCGCACCTTTCTATAAGTCGCTTTGTCCAATTATTGGCAATAAATTGGAAAAATCCATAAACGTGTCGCACCTTTATATAAGTCGCATCTATTATGCGTCACCGCTACGCGAAGCGTCGCGTCAGCGCGTCATTTGCCCTGCTTAAAAATGGCGGCCACAGGAGCAAGCGAGCACAGAAGGACTTTTCAAGATTAACACGGTAAAAAAAATTATTTGTTTGCTGAAAATTATAGCAAAGATGTGTCTTAGCTGAACTTTCCCTTAATAAATGAACGCAATTGTCAAATCAGCTGGATTTAAAAAGTAGATTCGCTACGTGCACGCGCACGGGTGGGACCGCAGCATTTTCTGTAAAAATTTAGCAAGATAAACACTTTAAAAAAAAATTCTTAGCTGACATTATAGCACAAGTATTCCTGAGCTTAACCGTTCCTTAATAAATTCATGAAATGTTCAAATCAGCTGGATTTAAATTGTTTTGCTTTGACTTCTTCCAAACCGTCGCGTGCACTGCGAAAATAAATTATAAATGAATCGAATTTTAGCTCAAAAATCTTCTACAGCTAACAGTTTGCAAATGACCACCAAGTAATTACTTCCTGTAAGTTCAAAGAAAATCTGCCGTTTGGTTTATGAGCTATTTGCTAAAATACCCGGAAAAACAACTAAGCTAACCGCGACACTATAAAACATCAAATTTTATCTCAAACATCTCATAAAGCTAGTAAATTGCAAATGTCCATACAGTGATTACTTTCTGTAAATTTGATAAAAATCTGTCCTGTGGTTCTTGACTTATTTTGCTAACAAACACTGAGCTAACAGTAGTTCATGCCTCCAGAGCAGGAGGCAGGGCTGCGACAGAGTGAGTCCGACCAGAGGAGGCTGCCGTCGGACACATGAGCTGGAAACGGTCGGTGGACTCTCTGGAAGTGTCAGAGCTCTAGAGCAGGAGGCCGGGCTGCGACAGAGTCAGTCCGACTAGAAGAAGCTGCCATGAGGTGGGAACGATCGGTGTACCCTAGCGTCCGAAAGTGGTTCTGCACCATTTTTTTGCCAAAATGAAAAACGGTCATATCTGAGCCAAAAATTGGTCTAAAATATAGGAAAAAATCCATAAACAAGTCTCACCTCTTATTAGTCNATTGTTTACCGATGCACAACCTAGCATTGATAAGATGCTGACACTGATAACCCTGAGCGCCATTGAGGCGTGGCACCACTCAGATTCTTCAGATGGAGACAACAGGAGTAAACAGAAAGAAACACATTTAAAACACGAGAATGAATCTGGTGCTCCGACTCAATGTTATTTAAAGACTTGGCAATTTTAGAAAATATACACATCCCCTGCTGCCTTTCGTGACAGTTTTAGTTTTGTGTTGCCGCTCGGAGCAAGTGCTGAGAACAACATAAATTATATCTGTACTTTTTAGCTGTAGCCATTTTTGTGTTGGTAAAAGTACAACTGCAGAAGCCATTTGGAATTAGTTTGACTCTTCATGTCAGTGATTACTTTCTGAAAGTTTTTTTTTAAAGTCTATTCAGTGATGCATGGAATATTTTGTTAACAATACAGACAAATGAACACAGATGTACGGTGTCCCTGAGGTGTAAATGAACAACATTTGAAAAAAACCTGAATTACATGTGGCCAAAGTGGAAAAAACGGAATTACATTAAGTCAAAGTGCGGGTGATGGGTATTTAAAGGTAACAGGGTGGAGAGTTGACTCAGGGGAATCAATTTATTTATAAAAAATTAAGCATAAACTGGATATCGTATAATGTCACTGAATGAGAGTTATTATAAATGGTACTATTAAATTTTTTTTTTTTTTTAAATGACTTTTTTATTTTTATTGCTTGGAATTGTAACTTACTTTCAGGAAGCATGAAAGAGGACATGGCAGTAAACCCAAGTTGCATTTAAAATTAGATTTAATTATTTGAAAGAAAT
The DNA here is from genome assembly GCA_038048925.1 of Garcialebias charrua. NCBI lineage: Eukaryota > Metazoa > Chordata > Actinopteri > Cyprinodontiformes > Rivulidae > Garcialebias > Garcialebias charrua. The sequence goes on along the minus strand of JBBPBX010007285.1, from coordinate 47,058 downwards.
TCATCTCGTGTATATGGTTGTGTTTTAGGGTAGAGGGGATTCAAACATATAAAATGAGATTAATAAAGTTAATATTACCCCACCTTTAAACAAAATATACCACATTATGATGGCATGGGGACTCAAAAGGCACCAACTAGGTCTAAAGGCCGAGATACACTGAAGCAGACTCCGTATACGCGCGTATACGCGCGTATACAGAGCGTACGTTTTCGCTTCTATATTTTCAGAAACTATCAGCTTTCAAACGCTCGCGTTCTCCTTGTTGTAATATGAGCAGCTGAGCACGGAGGGGACTCAACTGAGCTCGCTGATTGGTCACTTGCTGACACGCCTACTGAAATGATTGACAGATTTCAGTCAGCTCAAAGTGAAACCTCGAGAATGCATCATGAGCAGCTCGCTCAGACTTCTGCGGTGTTCTGATACGGTCTTTCTACTATATATGTTATAAAAAGTTCTCTCAGAAATAAAAATAATAACAGGGAGTGCTTTTCCTGCAGCACACAGCCCACCAGGGAATATATAAAACATCGCGCACCCAGGTAGGACCTGAATTCATTCATTTCATTCATCGAGTGAACGGAGGAAGAAGCGGTTACTTGACTTTAGGCAAAAAAACAAAAGAAAAGGCCCGATCAGCGATAAAGAAGGGGAATTTATTTCATTTGTGTAACATACAAAACAGTCCGGCGCCGGGGAAGTTTAGGTCAGACACCGCGCATCGCGTATGCGCATCGCGTATGCGTAGTAAAAAAATACTTTTGCGCGTACATGCCCTGAGGGGCTACGCGGGGCTACGCTTTTGCCACAGCGTACGTACGCTGCGTATAGGCGTATCGTGAGGACGCTCGAGTGTATCTCGCCCTTAACCCTACTGTACGTTGTTCTGTTTTATGTTAATAAAGTAAAAAAATATATATATATTATAATCCACCACTTCCGGTTTGGCTTAATGTAATTCCATTTTTTCACGACTTTCACTTTGGTCACATGTAATTCAGGTTTTCAAATGTTGTGTTTTTTGTTTTTTCAAATGCCCGTTTTGTCAAATGTTCATTTGCAACTCAGGACCACGTACAGATAAATAATAATAATAATAATAATAATAATAATAATAATAATAATAATAATAATAATAATAATGAATTCAATTTATAACGCACTTTTCATTAATGAAAATCTCAAAGTGCTACAAGGTGCAACAGAATTAAATGTCAATAAAACAAGTAATAAAACAAGTAAAATCAATAACAGTATCAACTAAGATCAAAAGTAGAATCATGAGGAGGTAGAGTATGCTCGGTTGAAAAGAAAGGTCTTCAAGCCGCTCTTAAAGTCAACCACAGACTGTGGGGCTCTCAGACAGTCAGGAAGAGAGTTCCACAGGCGGGGGGCAGCCACACTGAAAGCCCGGTCTCCCATGGTCCTTAATTTGGTTCTCGGAATGTGAAGGAGATTACTGTTCTGTGACCGCAGCGACCGGGTGGATGAGTATGGAATAAGAATATCCTTCAGATAATCTGGTGAAGCTCCATGTAAGCATTGATGTGTAATGAGAGCAGTTTTGTACTGAATTCTGTAGGCGACAGGAAGCCAATGAAGGTTATGGAGAATGGGCGTAATATGTTCAAATTTACGAACTCTCAACAAGATCCTTGCTGCACTGTTTTGAATATATTGAAGTTTCTGAAGGTTTTTGCCAGGGATTCCAATAAACAGGGAGTTGCAGTAGTCGAGCCTGGAGGAGACAAAAGCATGGACGAGCTTCTCAGCATCGGAAAAAGTTAGGGATGGGCGAAGTCTGGAGATGTTTCGAAGATGGAAGAAGCAAGTTTTAAACAGAAGCTTAATGTGATTTTCAAATGTAAGATTGGAGTCCATTTTTATTCCAAGATTAGTAACAGAGGTGGAGAGGGGGATGTCTTGTCCAGAAAAGGAAATTGTTGTTATAGTAGATGTTTGTACCTGGTGAGGGGTGCCAATCAGTATGGCCTCAGTCTTGGAGCAGTTTAATTGAAGAAAGTTCTGATTCATCCATGCCCTAATTGCCTCCAGGCAGGCAGAGAGGGCAGTGAGTGAAGATGGAGATGACAAGGTGGAAGATGAGGATGCTCCAGTCCTGATGTAAAGCTGTGTATCGTCGGCATAACAGTGAAAAGAAATGTTGAACTGATTAATAATTTGACCTAAAGGCAGCATGTAAAGGGAAAACAGCAGGGGCCCCAGAACCGACCCCTGAGGGACACCACAGGAGACACAGACTGTCTGGGACGTGGCGTTGCCAAGACTAACACATTCCAGCCTATTGGAGAGGAAAGATTTGAACCAGTCCAGGACGGTGTCGCAGAGACCGACCTCCACATGAAGACGGTGGAGGAGGATACTATGGTCCACAGTGTCGAAGGCTGCAGTGAGGTCAAGGAGGACAAGGATGGAGGGAGAGCCAGTGTCAGCAGCCAAGAGGACATCATTGGTAACTCTCAGCAATGCAGTCTCTGTACTGTGAGCTGCCCTGAATCCAGACTGGAACTTCTCATACAGGGAGTGTTGTTGTAGGTGGTCCTGCAGCTGAGCAGCAACAGCTTTTTCCAGCACTTTAGACAGAAAAGGGAGGTGTGAAATTGGGCGGTAATTAGAAAAAATGTCGGGATCCAAATTAGATTTTTTCAGAAGAGGCCTAATGATGGCAGTTTTTAGAGGCAGTGGAACATGACCAGATTGTAGAGACTGATTTATTATTTGAGTGATTAGTGGGCCTATTGCAGAGTGATTGGTTTTTATGAGAGACGAGGGGAAAGGATCCAGGGCGCAGGATGAAGGCTTCATTTTCTTGATGATGGCCTCCACCTCACTCTGAACAACTTCGTCAAAGCTGTTTAGGGTCCCAGAATGCAGACGGGTAGGTGGCACACTGAGAACAGGGAGGTTGTGGAGCTGAGATCTGATAGTGTCAACTTTGGTTTTAAAAGACGAAAGAAACAGGTCGCATTTTTGAGCAGAGTCCTCAAGAGTTTGTTTAATGGGATTAAGCAGACGAGTTATTGTGGAGAAGAGCTGTTTAGAGTTTCCAGGGCAGGTGTTGATGATGTTTGAATAATATTTGGAGCGTGCTTGTGATGAGAGTAACAATATTACTGCTTCGTCTAAATGCATAATAAGTTGGAAAAAAGTAGGGAAATATATTTTAGAATATTCCATTTCCCATGCAGCTAGCTGAATTCATACCAGCAGACATGTAAATAGAATGCAGGCAGTGAAAAGCAACACACTAGCAGCAAAGATTCCCTGAATAAGCTGATTAAATCTCACTCTTGTGTCAGGCGCGTGCAGAAAACCTGTTTCATCTTCTTCCTCCAGGAGCTTCTGTTTACCATTCAGCAGGACGCTCCCTGTAATGAACGAGACTCTTAATTGCCCAGAGCCCTCCGGAGCCAAATGAATCATAAAATGCTCCCTTGTGGGAATTTGTCTCTCTGTGCTGACTAAACAATAGGCTGGGCTGGCTTGCATTTATGTTGATGACGTGGTGAGTGGCTGCAGGGTAACTTGTTAGCTAATGAGCCAAGAATGCTTCTAAAGTGTGGATATTTCCTATCTGCTGTATCTGTGTTCAGCTGTTGATGATCTCTCTGAATATCCTGTTGAAACGTGAGGGGTATCCAAGCATCATGAATGCATTGCTAAAGTGTTTCTTTGAATTATTTAAAAAAAGAACGCATCCCTTTTCGCCCCAGCAAAAGCAGAAAGCTATATACCGTAATGATGTTTATGAAGGTAAACCTCAATGATCGTATATGGTCATTGGTTGGCAGATAGTGCACTCCTGGTGGCCGTGATTAGCCAGGAGCTTTATTACCTCCTGTAAAACATCCCAGACTTTAATGTGCAATAGAGCTCCTCTCTTTTATTTATTTTTTTCTGCTGCATTGCATTCTGTTCCCGTCTCATTATAAATATGCTGGTCCTGCATTTGTCCACCCTTTCCCAGCCCATTGTTGAGCAGCCACCGCTGCCGCCGTGGGTCGAGCAGCTCTTTCATATGTCACTTTGACACATGGAGAGACTGGAGGGTGAACACAGTTAGACGTTTCATCTGATACGCTTTGATATCATGATTAGTGTGGTGGACACACGATGTTGTATCAGCCTGTCTACACGTTCTGACACAAACATAACATCAGTTTCTTTTCTTTTTTCAAACCAATAAAGCATCTCCTTTTGAGAATATTGCACGGGAGTCATTTCACATCCTTGTTGTTGCACCCCCACAGCAGAACCTTTCAGACCACGTTCTTCTTATGCTTCCATGCAGTTGACTGGAAAATGGTTTTAGACACCATCAACATGCACCAAAGGTGACAGCATAGCATTCAACATATGACTACATAATAAAAAAAATAAAAAAAATAAAAAATGTTAATGCCCCAGAGACAAATTGTGATCCAGCTACATCAAATGCCAGATGGTCAAGGACTCTCAGATGTAACATTTGAAGTAAATGTCTGCACAGATGTGCGGTCATGCCACATTCAGCAGCAACATACTGTAAACTGTTAACGCACCTGAACTGTTGTTGGGAAAGACCAGCCTCTTGCTGTGCTTCAAGGTAAGATAAATTAGAACACTCTTCGAGACATGTGGGTGTATTTCTGAACAGAGATGCCTTTAGGTTGTATTTTGCAAATTCTAAATTGGATTGCAACCATTAATGTGTACAAATATGAAAGCAAATGCAAAGACATTGGTGTTTTATGGAATTTATGTCGGGCTGAATGGCATTACGGTGCTCATACTGTGCAGCTAATGAGAATGCAGCTTGATGCCTACCTTGGAAGACATTTGGATCATGAGATCAAGCCAAAATGTGCTTTTTTTTTTGTCTTTCAGGTTATACAACTAGCAGAAACAAAGCAGTTACAAAACTGGAGAAACATTCTGATAACTACAAATGTTGTTCTTTATGATAGCAGAACTTTGCACAATTAGGATACTGTTCGCTCTAAATCAAGAAGGTTAAAGAACATTTTTCCCATTAAATACTTTTTCTGCAATTAAACACTTTCTTTCTTACAACAAATTGTAAATTTTGCCGTATAAGTCGCACCTTTTTGCATAAATTTGCCCGTCCTTGACTTATACACCGAATCAACTAATATACATGCACCCCCCACCCCCCACCCCCAATATTCATAACACAATTTTGGCTGAGATCTGACAATTTCATTCAGTCTGACATGGAAAATATTGAACACTACCCTTTTCAGTCGCTAGAGGGCCCTCAACTAATATGGCAAGCCAAGAGTCTCATTAACAGGTAAAAGTGGCTTTTACTGAGACACTTGGCTTGCCATACCAAGCCATCGTCATCTCGCTCCGGAACTCCTGGAGCAAACGTCAAATCAGCTGCATTTCACCACACCGCCCAGGTGAAATGCAGCTGATTTGACCATTAAGGTGCATTTATTAAGGAAAAGTTCAACTGAGACAAATTTACTATCATGTACAACAAACCAATAATTAATTTTAAGTGTTAATCTTGTTAAATTCTTGTTAAAGTCCTCCCGTGCACACTCCCGCTGTCGCCATTTGGCAGCCAACCGATTTTTGGCACAACACTGGCCCAGATTCCAGGTGGTCAGCTGTGACGTGTAACAAATACGACACGTCAGTGGTGACGCGTGTAATAATATTGGCACAGTAAGGTATTTAAACACTTACAGGGCCACCATTATTGTAATAATATAGGACTTATTGATCAGTTTACTGACTTACCTATATTTTAGAGAACTTGGAGCAGACTTGATCTGACCCAATTTCATTCGCGAGTTCACCCTTTTTCCGGTATCAAATTGTTTTTACTGTGACTAGACAAAAATGTAATTTCACGAGAGACTTCAATTTATGTTGGTCCACCAGAAAATAGACCTTTTATTGAAATAATCATAAAAGTACATTAAACATTTGTATCGATATTAGCTCTGATTTACTAAACTACGTTGACAAGAATTCAAATTAGAAACAAACAGACAGTTAGCGTTTAACTTACTGTTGGCACATTTACTTGACAGATTAATGGCTTAAGAAAAATAAGAAATAGGAGGAATGAAAGCTAAGTTTAACAGAAGTTAATTATTTTGAAAAGACAGGGTGACACTTTCCAGAACAGATCCAGCTAGACTTCTCTGACCCGTGCAGCATACAATCAACGCCTCGTTACCTGGTGAAGATACTTCTCTGGAGATAAGAGCAACGAAGTTTGTGGATACCAACGGACTGTGTTGTCCAGTTTGACGTCCAGTTAACTTCCGCGCGTGTATGGCTGACAGACGAGCAGAAGAGCGCTTTTTCCGGCAGGAACAGAGACAGCTCCTGGCTGAGCTTTCAAAATAAAACTTTCCAGAAAACAAATTCTTTCAGAAATGAGTGTTGTTGAGACACGGTGAGACTTTGCCGTGACTCCAGCTGAGACGTGGATCTAATTGACACAATGATCAGAACGTTTCCAGCTTTTCCCTGAGGAGGCCCTGTAGCCCACCAGAAGTGTATTTCACAAAGGGTATTTGTCGGCCAAACAGTTTGAGGAGCTAAGGACCTCCGCTAACGGTGTTGACAGGCAAATACCCTTTGTGAAATACACTTATGGTGAGCTACAGGGCCTCGCAAAGACGAGAATAACCCTAACAGCTATGATTCACATGCAGATTGGCAAGATGTCACTATACCACCCGGTATTTGGTGTCTATGAGTGCACACCTATTTCTCCAGCTCCCCGGGCGCTTTCGGGCTGCTCACTGCACCACCTGGTAGGTGGTTGGGTTAAATGCAGAGACGAATTTCGTCTGTGTATGGGAAACATACGCAGATGAAAGGGAAAAGACATTATTATTATTATTATTTGTGTCTGAGCTTGACTCACTCCAGACTCCATTTTTGGTTGGCCAAGATTTTATAAATCTTGGCCAACTTTCGCTTCATCAGGTTGAACAACGTTGTTTGTGTTATCATCAAGGACAACGTCACACATCGTGTCAGCTTGGTCAACCACTGTAACATTCAAATCATTTGACAAACAACTTACCACCCCAGTCTCTTCCGAGCGCGGAGGCATTGTTTCCTTAATCTGGAGCTTGTGTGACTCTTGGCACGTCTCAAACTGTGCAGCTCGAGGAGCAGGGGCAGGAGGGTCGCCTCTCGGGGTTACTTGCTGGGACTGACCATTGTTCAATGGGAAACAGCGCCCATGCACCCAATTCTTACGAATTTCACCCAATGTTAGACCCAGGTGAGAACTCTTTTGGTTCGATCCGAACCATCTGGGTTCATCTAGAGAGCGAACACCTACCTTGTGTGGTTCTTTGCTCATCTCAGGGTTTTCAACCTGAGGTGCAGAAGGAGCAGAACTCCCTGTGAACCGATCTGAGTCACTGTTCCAGCTTGTAGCACTATTCTGTTGTTTGTTATCATGACAATCCTGTTTACTCTCGCACTCTGTAGGAGAGGGAACCTCTTCTATTGTCTGCGAGTGGGATGTGACCTTTTGACCTGGACAAACCACTGAGGGTGTTTTTCGTTGTTTTAGCATATCAAAAATCTCCACAGCGCATTGTTTAATTTCTGCCATGGTACTCTCTGTGCAATTAACATTGAAGCGAACACATTTGCCGTGAAAAGGCAAGAGATTTCTAGTGAAAAGACGTTTAAACCGTTCATCTTCCTCAATTCCAGGGACAGTTATGTCCTTTGAATAAGCAGAGAGTAGCCTGTCGAAAAACACCAGGGGGTGTTCACCTGATTTCTGACAGACGTTCACCGCAGCTAAGTAATTATCCTGCGATGAAACAGTATCTCCCACTGTGCGAGGAACACGGGCCGCAACTACATGGCTCGAATGCAACCATCTAGGTTTGATAGAAGAGGAGGCCCCCTCAGTTGGTGCATCTGTTTGAACGTCCATCTTTGTACTGATTTTCTGTGAAAAATCAAGTAAAACGGATCTTATTTCGCAGCGTGCATATACATCATCACCCTTAATGTAGCCTTGAGTAAATCAAAACCAACCAGCCTCCAGGTTTGTGTTTCACTGTGTTCAATAAGTCTATCATTCACAGGTACCTTATCTCAGGAATTATCCCAATGAATCGTAAAGTTAAACACCTTTAGGCAGTGTTAACCTTATCCAGAACTTATAATGAAACGACAGTTACTAACTAACCCAATCTGATTGCTGTTTAATCACACCAACGCACACAAAAGTGACCAGATTCAGAAGCAAGGTGTCTGAGGTGCTCAGAAAACATCCAAGATGTTAAATGAAATAAAAATCTGTGATTTTTATTAAATTGTCGACCCATAAGAAGATCAACAACGTCGGCTATCTTTGTGTGATTTTTTTTTTTCTTTTTGGTGAAAATCAAGACAAAAGATGCCTCATGTGTGTTATTCTAAACTTGCAGTTTAAAATAAACTGGGACAGACAGTTTGTTTTGCACAGAATTTATGATAAAAGTGTCAAGTTTTATCAAAAAGCAGACATGTCTGTATTAAGTCTGTGTAACTGTTCTGCCATCAACATTTGATTATATGTGAAAATCAAATGGAAGGATGCTGTGTGTCTGTTGTATCAAAACTGTATTCTAATGCAACCAGCAGGTGGGGGTACAGCGCTGGATAAGTCTATCACAGCGACTGCAATTTCTCTTGCTGACCGCTTTAGAGGCGCTGTTGTCACCTGTGAGCGCAGCCGCAGCTGCTAACATTCACAGACGTCTAACAACGGATCAAAAGCATCAATCAGAAAGATCTAAAGCCTTTACGTGACAAAACTCTAGAACCCCAGTCTCACAAAAGACGAAACGATGTGAGTAACATCGGTAGGACTATGAATCTTTAAACTGCGTTTAAAAAAAACGGTCGGTCTCCATAAAGCAGTTGCAGCTGCCGGTGTCACGTGACCTGGTCACATGGCGATCGGTAGTCTTAGAACAACTGACTCTTACACCCACTAAAATCTCAAAAACACCACAATGAAACAGTCTTTTCAAAGATAGTAACGGACAACAAGCATGAAACTTGTCTGGGACAAGTAGCTGAATGAAAGTAGACGCGGAGTAGGCTCTTCACCACCTCGCAAGCGTCAACACTTACAGTGTAATCGACCAATCACAGCGAAGACAGAACATGTAGTTCTTAACCCAAGTGTTCATGGGTAATGGAGTCTTCTAAACCTTACGTCACTCATGTGTGACGTGCCGCTCGAGCGATGCGTTCATGGACCCCGAGGTCGGTCGAACTTTAGCATGGAACGGACTTTTCAACATTCTAAAACACTTATAAATATTGTAAAACACCGCGGTTAAGCCAGTCTTCGACAATATCACGTGCATAGAAACGAACAACACAGATAAACTGTCAGAAATGTGTGCAAAAATGAATCTGACAACCAGCAGTCTACAGAAGCAACTTTTTTGAACACGACACACAATGGACCAACCACAACGCTTTTGCAGCTTCAGCTTTGGTAATGCTAACGTTAGCTCGACCCAAAGTTCTGGACACTTTTATCACAAAAGAAACGTATAATACACCACAGAAAATTCTGTTAACGAGCCCAATCACATTTAGGCCAGCCCCCACGCCTCCCAAAGAAGGCAGCACGCTAACTGTGTACAACAACGGACTTTATGTCAATCGGAACCGGAGGTCGGAACCCGTCCAGTCCAAAGCTGAGTGGGCTCACCCGAACCTCAGCCAACAACACGTTGTAACAGAATAGGTAAAATGGAGCAGCAAATGTGTGAAACAGACTTTCAACAGTAATCCGCAGATGTAATAAAATGAAGCAGAGTCGTGACACGGCGGTCACAAAATGGAAAAATGCATGCAGTTATAGTTTGCGACACGGTATGAAACGTCTCACAAACACAAACACACAAACATCACCCGCAGCTTCAAAACATACATTCAAACGTGAAAGGAAGCAATTCTAACATGAAATGAGCCAGACAATGCAGCGATTAGCAATCTCTGAGACACCTACCAGCCAGAATTAACTCATAAGCCCAAAACCAGGATGCAGAACTATGCCAACAACCCGTAACAGACTACAAAAACAATGCAATAACTGTCTTAGGGACGCGGACGAGCCACCAAAATGTAATAATATTGGCACAGTAAGGTATTTAAACACTTACAGGGCCACCATTATTGTAATAATGTAGGACTTATTGATCAGTTTACTGACTTACCTATATTTTAGAGAACTTGGAGCAGACTTGATCTGACCCAAATTCATTCGCGAGTTCACCCTTTTTCCGGTATCAAATTGTTTTTACTGTGACTAGACAAAAATGTAATTTCACGAGAGACTTCAATTTATGTTGGTCCACCAGAAAATAGACCTTTTATTGAAATAATCATAAAAGTACATTAAACATTTGTATCGATATTAGCTCTGATTTACTAAACTACGTTGACAAGAATTCAAATTAGAAACAAACAGACAGTTAGCGTTTAACTTACTGTTGGCACATTTACTTGACAGATTAATGGCTTAAGAAAAATAAGAAATAGGAGGAATGAAAGCTAAGTTTAACGGAAGTTAATTATTTTGAAAAGACAGGGTGACACTTTCCAGAACAGATCCAGCTAGACTTCTCTGACCCGTGCAGCATACAATCAACGCCTCGTTACCTGGTGAAGATACTTCTCTGGAGATAAGAGCAACGAAGTTTGTGGATACCAACGGACTGTGTTGTCCAGTTTGACGTCCAGTTAACTTCCGCGCGTGTATGGCTGACAGACGAGCAGAAGAGCGCTTTTTCCGGCAGGAACAGAGACAGCTCCTGGCTGAGCTTTCAAAATAAAACTTTCCAGAAAACGAATTCTTTCAGAAATGAGTGTTGTTGAGACACAGCGAGGCTTTGCCGTGACTCTAGCTGAGACGTGGGTCTAATTGACACAATGACCAGAACGTTTCCAGCTTTTCCCAGAGGAGAAAAACAGTTGTTAGCAAGTTCTCCCCTTCAACACTAAAGTCAAAACGGAAGTAAGACTTTATATGGAGGGTGGAGTCTACCACCTCCTGAATGGCTTATTGGTTGGTTTAACAAAATAATGGATGGATTTTTCATCCCATAGGCAGAAGGTCTCTGAAGGACAACAGGAAAACTGTTTACATAAGTGGCCAGATGGCCGCTTGTGAGCACTGAGTATATTATGGCTAACTTCACAGACAACACAAAAGGAAGTTGCAAGTTAAAAGTTTACCCTGAACTGTGCCATAATATTAAAGCCTGCTTGTAATGAAGAATAAACCAGCAGAAGGTCAAACTCATGCAAGTAACAGATCATCATTAAATGACAAAAATATACTGTTGATCAATTTTGAATTAACATACATTAAAAAGAAAGTTCAATCTGATTAATTGGTGTCCATTAATTCAAAATAATTGTAACAAAAATAGTGTCCACTTTTCTCCTTGAGAGCTTCAAGAAAGTGTAACACTCAGAGAGAGATGTGAAGAGGTTTAAATCCCATAACAGACATGAGAGTGCTGTATCACTACACGCATAACAAATACGACACGTCAGTGGTGACGCGTAACAAATACAACGCGTCAGTGGTGACGCGTAACAAATACGACACATCAGTGGTGACGCGTAACAAATGCGACGCATCAGCGGTGACGCGTAACAAATACGACGCGTCAGTGGTGACGCGTGACAAATACGACGGGTCAGTGGTGACGCGTAACAAATGCGACGCGTCAGCGGTGACGCGTAACAAATATGACGCGTCAGTGGTGACGCGTAACAAATGTGATGCGTCAGCGGTGACGCGTAACAAATACGACTCGTCAGTGGTGACGCGTAACAAATGTGACGCGTCAGCTGTGACATGTAACAAATTTGACGCGTCAGCGGTAACGCGTAACAAAGGCAACGCATCCATGATGACTCAACAAATGCGACACATCAGCAGTGATGCATTACAAATGCGACACATCAGTGATGACACGTCACAAATGTGACGTGTAACAAATGCGACGTGTCAGCAGTGACATGTAACAAATGCTACGCGTCAGTGGTGACGCGTAACAAATGCGACGCATCAGCGGTAACACGTAACAAATGTGATGCATCAGCAGTAACACGTAACAAATGCGAAGCGTCAGCGGTGACGCGTAACAAATACGACACGTCAGTGGTGACGCGTAACAAATACGACGCGTCAGTGGTGACGCGTAACAAATACAACGCGTCAGTGGTGACGCGTAACAAATACGACACGTCAATGGTGACGCGTAACAAATACGACCGTCATGGTGACGCGTAACAAATACGACGCGTCAGTGGTGACGCGTAACAAATGCGACGCGCCAGCGGTGACGCGTAACAAATGTGACGCGTCAGTGGTGACGCGTAACAAATACGACGCGTCAGCTGTGACATGTAACAAATTTGACGCGTCAGCGGTAACGCGTAACAAAGGCAACGCATCCATGATGACTCATAACAAATGCGACACATCAGCAGTGATGCATTACAAATGCGACACATCAGTGATGACACGTAACAAATGTGACATGTAACAAATGCGACATGTCAGCCGTGACATGTAACAAATGCGACGCATCAGCGGTAACACGTAACAAATGTGATGCATCAGCGATGACGCACAACAAATTTGACACATCGGGAGTGACGCATAACAAATGTGCAGCTTCAGCGGTGACACGCAACAAATGTGACGCGTCAGCCGTGACATGTAACAAATGCGACGCCTCAAAAGTGACATGTAACAAATGCGACGTGCCAAAAGTGACATGTAATAAATGCGATGCATCAGTGATGACGCATAACAAATGTGCAACTTCAGCCATGACACGTAACAAATGTGACGCGTCAACAGTGACATGTAATAAATGCGATGCATCAGTCATGACACATAACAAATGCAACACATCAGCAGTCACACATAAATGTGACACATCAGCAGGGACACATAACAAATATGACACATCAGCGATGACACATAAATGTGACACATCAGCGATGTGACTTATTTATATTTTTTCTACTTTATTAGACATATTTCGACTGATGCAACTTATACTGTGGTGCAATGTGTACAGCGGAAAGAACGGTACATAATCACAGATACCACTGCTTAGCATTGCAACTTAGTACATAATAATTTAAACGTGTAGAGTTTGTACAAGGCGTTGCAAAGAATTTGTTACAGTTGTTCTTCTAAAAGACTGACTCATTCACTTCGGCCTTTATTACTGGAGGTAAATAGGCTGCAGGGCAATCTGATGCTGTCTGTCCCACTTTGCCATGAACTGCAGCAGTGAGCTGGTGGTCGGTAGCACTGCCAAAGCTGGAATTAGAGAGAAAGTGAGGGGACAAATACAATGCTATCCCTTATGCCACAAAAAAGAAAAAAGATGGAAACCTCTTGGCTCCATTTCCTCCAACACCGCAGTCTTTTCTTGTTTATACATGTCGTATAGTCTGAAAACAATTGGTGTACAAAAACAAGACTTCCATCATGGAGTCTGGTTTATAAAAAGAAAAAAAACATAAAACAGCTGCTTGATTCAAGTGTCAGAGTGAAAATGTTCCTGCATGCTAATCACATATAGATAATTATCTCATTAGGAGTAAGACATTTTAAAGTTTTCATGCCTCTGTAAATGGCTGTGGCTCATCAAAGCATTTCTAAATAAATCCAAATGTTAGTTTCAATTTTGTGAAGTTAGAAATCAGTCCGAGGACATCATTTAGTTGGAAAATTGGGAGCCGGATTTAATGGGTAATTTAGTTCTTCTTGCAAATTGATGCATTTTATTTTTTTATGGAACAATGTTGAGTGATTAATTTTAGTGTGGTCATTGGGTTTGTTTGTTCTGGTTTTTATTGCCTGCTGCCAAAAATAGAGCCACAATGTTTTTGACCCTGCATATGTGTGTGTGAATGTTTTTTCTATACTGACACATTTTTATTCAAAGTTTATAAAATCACTGAATGTCCATCTGCAGCTCTGGAGCCAATCCCATTAAAGCAAAGGTGTAGTGGGTATACTGTGCTTGGAAACCAATGTTCAATGTAACTGTCAATTAATTTTTCATTTTTAAGCATATTGAACATTTCCAAATTTCTCTGAGGCTTTTATTTGAATAAACGTACA